>JAXQQM020079911.1:0-177636 GCA_034641835.2 Pinus albicaulis
TTTTCTCGTAAGAAGAATAAGGTTTGTTTTCCTCAAACCTAGTTGAAAGAAAATATGAGGATTCTAAAGAATATAAAATAGGATTTGAAAATTCTATCATGGAGGTTCATAGGTAGTATGACCTCAGAAGTAAGAAAACCCAAGATTACTCCAAGAAAAACAACCCAAAAATCTCTGCTAGGAAGACCCCTGAAAACAGTCCTAAAAATACAGCAGAAAATACAAACATGATGGCTAAGAATTCTGATCAAATAAAAAACAAAATCAACCAACATGATGGTGACCAAAGCTACCCTAGTGCATCAACTAGTGGCCTTGAAAATACTTTTTTAACTGAGATTCCAAATAAAATCAACAAGCTAAAGTTGCTGAAAAACAATGTCTGATAAAAATGATTTAAATCAGCCAAGAACACAAACACCATTCAATATTGAGAGTGAAATTTCCAAGATAAAAATATACATACCCCTTACTGAATTAGTGACTCAGGATGTATATAGATCTCAAGTTTTAAGGCTTTAAACATAGCAAATAACACTGATACTCTAAATCTGAGTGATGACAAGCCAGAGTTGTTGTTTGGGCCAGAGGTGGAGGGAATGTTTCAAGAGGGAGGTGTGCCTCCATTATATGTTAGTTTGGACATTCATGATAAGATCCTACACAATGCCATGTTAGATTCAAGAGCTTCTCATAACCTCATGCCAAAGGTAGTCATGGAAAGATTAGGCCTTGAGATAACTAGACCATACAAAGACTTATATTTTTTTTATTTCAAGTAGATTCAAATGTCTCGACCTAATCAAAGATCTTTGTGTTAATTTAATACAAATTCCAGCCAAAAGCCTAGTAATGGATATTTTAGTGGCTGACATTCCCCAAAAATATGGTATGCCCTTATCTAGATCATGGGGAGCCAAGCTTCAAGGAACCCTAAAAATGGACATGACATAATCTACCATTCATATCTTCAACCAAACAAGAAGACTGTACAGAGAAGCTCACATGAAATACACGGTAAGAAACCAAGATAAACCCAACAAAACCCATCTCTACTCTGTCCATTCAGATCTTGATTTGTTTATTTTGTATAATGAGGATGACATTAATGAACAAGTAGTTGAAAAAGAGGAAGAGCAAGACTTGTCAGAACAATCAAACCAAGTACAAAATGAAGAACATAACAGTCAAAATCATAGCAGCCATGAACAACAACAGAATGGAAAATATGAACTTGAAACTCTTCGGAACATGAGCTTTGATGCCATCTTGTGGAAAAGTTGGTTCATGAGTAGGTGTTTGGATACACAACACTATTGAGGGTCACTCTTACAAACTTGATTTTAAATGTACAAACAATATTGCAGAATATGAAGCTCTTCTCCTAGGTTTGCAATTGTTGCAAAATATAGGAGCTAAGAATATTTCCGTTTAGGGAGATTTTGAGCTTTATTAGGCAATTAAAGGAGAATATTCGGCCAAAAATCCTAGGTTAAGAGAATATATAAATTTTTCCTTAGACCTCCTCAAAAAATTTGACAAATATGAACTTACCTCTGTCCCAAGAACCCAAAACAGTCTTGCAATTGAACTAGCATTCACTGCCAACACTTGAAAACTGCCTCATGCCAATGAACAACACACGGAAAATGTCAAAAGCAGACTGACAGTCCCTAATAACATAGATTATTGGCAAGTTTTTGAAGGTGACAAACAGATTGAAGACTTCCTGCAGTCCAAAAATGAGTTTGAAAAGCCAAAATCAGACTCGAATCATGAAGAGGTCTGCTCTACTTAGGAACAAACACACACAACAGAGCCACCTTATGATGATATAAATCTGTTAGAACACCCTCATGAGGCAGAACTGTGTGAAGATCCATATAAAAATGACCTTGAAGTATTGCAATGCAAAGACAATCTACTCCCAAGAGGATTTTTCCCCTTAGAAGAATTGTTTGATTTCAATGATGTTGCTAGGAATCCTAAAATAGAATCCATTGAAACAAGTGTAGAAGAATGCAACATAGGCAGTGAAGAAGAACCTAAAATGATAAAACTATCCAAAACAATGCCAGCTCTTATAAAACAGAAATACATTGAGTTGTTTAAAGAATTTAATGATGTGTTTGCATGGGGCTATAAGGACTTGAAGTCCTATGATACAAACATCATTCAGCATAAGATTCCTCTCAAGGAAAACCAAAAACCATTTAAGTAGAAATTCAACAGAATAAACCCTGTCCTAGTGCCTCTGGTTGAGAAAGAAATAAAAAAATGTATGATGCTCGAATAATAGTCCCACTCAGGTACTCAGAATGGGTCTCAAATCTTGTATCAGTAAGGAAGAAAATAGGGGAAATTAGGCTATACATAGACTTCAGAAATTTAAACAAAGTCTCCCTGAAAGACAACTACCCATTACCTAAGATGGATCATATACTACAAAGGGTAGTAGGCTCCAAAAGAATATCTTTGCTTGATGTTTTTTCAGGGTATAATTAGGTGCTAGTACATCTAGATGATTAGCACAAAACCACTTCACTACACCTTGGGGCACCTTCATGTATGTCAAAATTCCTTTTGGGTTAATGAATGTTGGGGCCACTTTCCAAATAGCCATGGAAATTTCTTTTTCCAAAGAAATAGGTTACTTCATTGTGATATATCTTGATGACATCACATTCTATTCAAAAACCGATGAAGAACACCTAGATCACTTAAGAAAGGTCTTTGAAAAATGTAGAAAGTATGGTCTGTCTTTAAATCCCAAGAAAACTTGGTTTGATCTTCAAGAAGGAAAACTTTTAGGCCATATCATATCTGAAGAAGGGATTAAGATAGACCCAAAGAGGATTGAGGGGATGTTGTAGATCAATCACCCTAGGAACATCAAAGAGTTGCAATCTTTCATTGGAAAGATCAACTTCTTAAGAAGGTTCATACCAAACCTTGTAGAACTCATAAGAAACATTACTAACATGCTGAGAAGAGGAACAAGAGTAAAATGGACCACAAAAGCAAAACAATCCTTTGACTGGGTAAAACAAGTTCTCACCCAAACACCGGTCCTCATCTGCCTTGACTTCACTAAGGACTTCTTCATCTTCTCATTTGCATCAGAACACACAATTTTTGTAGTATTACTACAAATGAACATAACGAGACAAGAACAACCCATAGATTTCTTTAGCAAGGCACTAAGAGATGCACCTCTGAAATATAATATTATAGAAAAACAAGGTTTTTCCTTATTAATCAAAGCATTAAAATATTTCAGAGTTTACATCTTGCATTCACATGTCATTGCTTTTGTTCCTCATGCAGTTGTTAAGGACATACTAACTCAGGATCCTAATGGTAAAAGAGGTAAGTGGATTTTTGTCATCTTAGAGTATGGCCTGGAGATCAAAACCACCAAGCTAATCAAAGGGCAAGGAATGGCCAAAATGATGGTTGAAGCTAACTTTCAAGCACTGGACATAAACATGATACATTCCTTGGATGAACAAGAGGAGCTGACGACTCCACCTATTGAAGAAGAATTTATAAACTCACTCTGGTATGCTGATATATTATATGTTCTTTTTAATCTAAATGCTCCTCCTGGTTTTTCCAAAACAAAGGCTAGATTCTTGAAACTAAAAGCTGTAAATTTTTACATTTTAGATAAAGCTTTATATTGGAAAAATTCTGTTGGTATCCTGCTTAAATGTTTGCTTGAAGAAGATGCGGATAGAATCATTCATGAGTTTCATGAAGGAGAATGTGGAGGTCATCTCTATTGGAAATCCACTACCAAAAAAATCCTTAGAGCTGGTTTCTATTGGCCCACTCTTTTCCATAATATCCACAAGCTAGTAGTGACTTGCCATAAATGCCAAATCTTTTAGGAAAGAGAAAACTATTGCCTTTACCTTTACAACCTATAAGTGTTGAAGCTCCTTTTCAATAGTGGGGTTTAAATTTTATTGGAGAAGTCCATCCCGCCTCCTTTGCTCAACATAAATGGATCCTCACTGCAAGTGACTATTTCACCAAATGGATAGAATTCATCCCTTCAAGGACTGCCACTGACTCGGTAATCATCAAATTCCTTGAAACCAATACTGTCCAGATTTGGCTATCCAGTAAAAATCATCACTGATAATGATGTTGCATTTAAATCCAAGAGAATGGTGGACTTCTGCCACAAGTATCACATTACGTTAGGGAATTCTACAACTTATTACCCTCAAGGTAACAGGTTGGCTTAGTCTTCTAACAAAATTTTGGTAAATATCATCAAGAAATTGTTGGAAGAGAACAAAAAGTCATGGCATAAAAAATTGGTGCATGCACTATGGGTAGACAGATTAAAAAACAAGAAATCAATTAATATGTCTCCCTATCAGCTAGTGTATGGCATGGATGCAGTTTTTCCAACAGCTTTAGGAGTGCCAATAATGAAGCTCATCCAAGAAGTACAGTTTGAAGAAAATGATATGCAAAGAAGAATAAACCAAACTATCCAGTTACAACAAACCAAAGAAGAAGTATACAACAGAACACATCAAATGCAGGGAAACATCAAGAAGATTTTTGAAAAAAGGACCAAAGCAGATGACTTCAACATTGGAGACAAAGTGCTGAAGTGGGATTCAAGAAGAGAGGACAAAGGTAAACATGGAAAATTTGACAATCTATGGAAGGGTCCATACATCATCCCTTCTGCAAGATGTAACAATGCATTATTTCTACAAGAAATGGATGGAATAGAATTATATGGAGGTTCTGTCAATGGCAGGATCCTTAAGCATTATTTTTGTTGAAGTTATTAGTTTAAAGCTTTATTCATTGCACATAACATTGCTTGAATAAAATATCATAAAAATGAAACACAAAAGCAAAGAAAAGAAGAAAAGAGGGAAGATTAAATGAAAAGGTAAGCCCCATACCAAAATGAATATTTCTGAAAGTGTGCAAGTCCAAATGCCACTAGTTTTTTGATGAAACATTGTTCAACCATACAACTTAATTATGGTGGAACAAATTTAAATTGATTACTGATAAGTTTTAAATGAAGATTTTCCAAAACTCTTTAAACTTGGCTTATCAGTAGAGGATAGGAAAAGATATTGGTCCCAAAGCATAATCCGAACCAACAAAAGAAAGGGATGAGTGATAGATGAGAAGTTAAAAATCAAAGCCCTCAGTTTCTAAGTTTTACTTTTTCAAAATGAATATTGTGCGGAGCTTGTCCAGAATGCCACAATTCATGGCAATCAGACTACTTAATCTTGATTTATTCATGTTTTAAATTTCATGTTAATAGATTAGAGAATGAAAATATGTCAAACTTTTTAATCTTGACAGATAAGTAGATTAGGTAGAGAATAAAAAGAGCTCATCAATCTAATCTGAGCCTTTGGAGGTTATAAGGGTAGAAATAGATATTTTTATGCTAACATAAAAGGTTTTCCAGTCCAAATGAACCCAAATGAAGAAAAAATGTTAGGAAATGTATGATGGGTAGGAAGAGTTGAGTTGCAACAAAGCATGATTTCAGATCTTTAAAGATCGCAGCTTCAAAGAACAGTAGCAAATCAGCAATTGAAGAAAGAGGAATCTACCACGTACAAGCAAGGAACTGATCTACAAAATCCAAAGATCTGAACTCTGAGGTTCTTAACACCTCCTAAAGGAGCTACCCTCCCCAGCTGGAGCCACTGTTATCCTCCTGTATTCTAAAGATTCACTAGGTGAATATGGATTTATTACAATAAGCTAAAGATAGAATTCTTTTCCTATCAGCTATCTTTAGAAATATCAGTGCCTTCATTATCTTCATAAAAACTTTTTCCCTATCTCTCAGTTTTCCATCTCAAAATTTTCCATTAGTGTTAGTCTCTACATACTTCCACCAGGGATCAAAACAAATTTGCATGTGCATATTAGGTGTCTCATACTGAATAATTTTTTCATCATTCCATTTAGGTCATGATTTAAATTGTTTCGCTGGTGGTTGTCCTTGTTAAGAAACTCCATCCTCCCTCTAAGACTTCTTGTTTTTGACTCATTCCCATGTCCCCTTTAGCATAATAGAACTTTTGGAAATGCTCTTTTCACTTGAAAGATTTTAAGTCAAAATTTCATTCAAAATCAGGTCAAAAAGCAGTCCCATTAGGCCATTAGGGTTTTGCATTTTTCAAAGTCATCCTTTCATTCTGATGAGGTCAGCACACATATGTGAAGACTTTATTATGATCATCACGGTGTATTTATTATGTTTTAAATATTTTATTTTCAGTTTCAGGACTTTTTATCAAAATGTCATTTCGATAAAAAGTCACTTATGTAATTTCATTTAAATTTCTCCAATTGTAATTTTATGTTATAATATGTAATAAATGCATTCCCAAGCTGTCAAAGCCATTTTTTCAAAATCTCAGTGAGAAAAAGAAAATCCAACTCCAAGTTGATTAAGCCTGCAATGCAAAAGGTGTCAATGAGTATCAGTGATAAAAGGGAGAAGACATCAAAAATTAGAAAAATGGGTATTTTCAAGATAAATTAAATCCACATGCTTATAAAGCCTATCAAACATTTCAAAAGAGCCATTTTTCCCTTGCAAAGCATCAGGAGTTTCAAAAAGAGAAGAATTTGTGAGTATTTTGAGCGAAATTGGGCTAAGTTCCTCGGCGATGCGCGTTTGCACTGGCGCTACACTCCTACCCAATGGCGTTGCGCCCCTGCTAGAAGAATCCTGCATGATTTGTGAAGGCACTGCGTGCCTGCCTAGAGGCACTGTGCATTTAGAAAGGCACTGTGCCCTTTCTAGAAGGAGACGGAGAATGGCGCTATGCATTTGCACCGGCGTTGCGCTCCTGACCAGTGGCGTTGCGCCCTTGCTACAAAAAAAAAATGAAGGTGCTGTGCATTTAAACTGGCGTTGCGCGCCTTTACCTTGGTGTTGTGCCCTTGCCAGAAGTTTCCAAAGTAATTTGTGAAGGCGCTGCGCATTTGGACAAGCATTGCGTGCTCACACAGTGGCGCTCCACACCTAGACTGGGATGATTGCTGAGTGTTCTATGCAATCCAAAGAAGTTCAAAACACTTCCTAATTCCCCCAAGAAGCCCTAAAAGTGACTACAAATCAACAAAGAGAAGGAAATAGAGAAGTGAAGATTATGGAAGTGTAACACCAGCTGTTTTCAACTATACAGCTCGTTCTCAAGAGATGAAGAAAAAGATGGAGGAAATGTTGTCTGGGATTAACATAACTGAACTAATTGGTCAATCGGTGAAACTTTTAGCTTTAAAATCCCCTCTAGCCTTCAGAGATAGCTCAAGGCATGGTTTACCTCAGGAAATTGAGGAGAAGTATTCTTGCAGGAAAGTTATTTTCCCATGTTCCCTAGGTTCCTCAAGCATTGATGGTCTCAAAACTCTCTGTAGGCTCTTTAGTTAAGTCAAGTACATTGGATTTTGGATCTTCAATACAACATGATTATGATAAGAATTTTTCTGGCTCCCAAAAAATTCTTGGATGTTTCAGGCACTGGCTTTCCTTTGATATAATCTGGCTCAGATGTAATAGAATGTCAAGACATGGTTATTCAAGAAGTACCTAAAATTTCCAAGGAAGATTATCTTCTCAATTCATAACCTACAAGTGAGAAAAATGGGACAAAGTTTAGCACTTATGTAGAGGTGTTGGAAGATTTATCAGCAGAAAGTACTGATGATGTAGAATGTCTACTCTTGAATGAAAATAATTTAAAGCAAGAGAAAGGGGAAAAACTTTGTCTTGTAGATGACACATGTTATAAACTTGTAGTCCATTTGAGTGCCAAAGTAGTGATTACTTGCAGGAAAATGACATGGAGGAAGCACACAAGGCCAAACATGAAGAAAATCTATTAGAAAATATTGATGGAATATGGAAAAAAGGTGAGGTGAACTGGACAGAAATGAATGAACTTGAAAGGTATATAGAGAAATTAGAAGACAACACTGATGATTGTTGTAAAGAACTACAACCACTTAGAGATTTGAAAAAGGTGGCTATAGAGGGTGGAAAAGATGAGTTGAATATTATGGTGGAAACTACAGAAGATTTTGAAGATGCTACTAATGGAAGAGGACATTACCTTCTCCAGAACATAAAGAAATTGGATGAGAGTAAAGTGGGAGAACCTGCAATGGTTTCAGAGGGCACAATTTTGGGACTTGACGTTGCTGATGATACCCAAATGGTTTACCATGGGAAAGAGACATGCAGAATGAAAGTGATGAAGATGAAAATGATGAGTTTGCATCCATGAGGAGGAAAATGTCATTATCTTATCAGTGTTCCAAGATCAAATACACTCAGGGACAAAGCAAACAGTAAAGGAAAATCAGGTTTAGAGGCCTGAAACAGAGGTTAAAAGGAAAATCAGGTTTAGAGGCCTAAAACAGAGGTTAAAGGGAAATTCAAAAGAATATTAGCACAAAGGCAAATTTGAATAATTAAACCCAAGGCATTTACTTCTTCAGAGAAACATTTTTCCACCTACAACATGTTTTCTTTCAAAAGAGACATTAGCAGTTATTAAGACAGTCAAAGATATTTCTCATCTACCCAACATTTATTACAAAATTTATTAAAAAGCCTTAAAAGTCAAATATTTCCAAAGTTAGCTCAAACAGTGAAGTTAGGAGTTATTATTACAGTGAGGTTGTCTTAAATATTTTTCCTTGGGCCTTGCATGGTCTCAAAGGTCAAAAATTCATTAACTCTATAATAAATAACATCTAAAACCCTAGCTTAGGATCACCTCCTCATTTTGCAGGTAAATGCTGCATGAATGATTCATTTTTAGTGTTGGTTGTTGATCTTAATACTGCATAGACTCTGAGTTGTAAAGAAGTTGTCTTTGGAGCTCTGGAGCTATTTTGGATTGGATATCAATAGAACAAGAACATTCAAAGGATTCATGAACTTTGTTAGATGGTGATTTTATTCTGATTTTGTAATTGTTCCCTTCTGTTTTCCATTTTGTACATCAATTTGTCTTATAACAGAACATAAAACTTAAATTAAGATATGTTGTTAGAGGCACCTTAATTCTGTCTGATTTCTATTATTTAAATTTTTTCCTCCGTTGGGTCTGATTGGAGAATTTAGGAGTTCCCTACTCTCTAGTTCCACCTAGTTTGTTTTCTTGAGATTAACTTAGTAGAGTCCAGCCAAAGAAGTTTATGGTTTTCCATGTCCTTTGGTTCTTCTTGAAATGTTGTTCTCAAGGTTTTCTTTGAATTTTACTTACTAGAGTTTGGCTAAAGAAGTTTATGGTTTGGCCTTTCCTTTGGTCTATCTTGAATAGTTACTTTAATAGCCTTTGAAGTATGATTGAAGAATTTAGGAGTTCCATTCTCTTTAATAATTATTGAATTGTTATCTTAAATGTTTTCTTTGTCTGAAAGTGAATAGATAGAGAATTTAGGAGTTCCTTGCTCTCTAGGATTTGCTGGCTTGTTGTATTAAAGGTTACTTGGTAAAGTCTGGCTGAAGAAGTTTATGGTATGCCCTTACCTTTGGTTCTTTCATAAGAATAGTAATCTAAAAATATCTTCTTGTTCTAGTACATGTTAAAGGATTCTTAATTGCTCTTTAAAGCTACCAAATTCACAACTTAGTGTTCATTTCACATCCACATAAGCTATCAAGATCCGTTTGGCTTAGTTATATTGCCCTGTGGAATACCCTTAATTTATTGATGTACTCCTCAAACCTTTTACAGACCCCATAGCCCAATGGTTTGAACTTCTCTTACTCCATCTGTTCTTCCTAACAAACAACCAAACAAACAAAAAAAATAATCCCTATCATTTTAACTAGCCTAAAATTAGCACCCTAAATCAATAAAGTTATATCTTTTATACAAATATAGAGAGAGCCCTCTCTGAGTCCAAGAAGGCTAGGTCCTAGGATTCCAAAGTTGGTTTGATGTTACCCTTGTTTATTTGGTCTTACCAATCTGAAAAATTACAGGGACCTAACACCTTATTTCATTTTATATATGCTACTTTGTCTGTACATAGTCGTGTATGCCGTATGTTTTCTCCAAAATAACACGCATATACGTGTGTTTCTTTGGTTACAGTTGTGTATACATGCGTGTTGCACACAGTGAACCCGCATATGCCTAGTAAATTTTGAAAACATGAATTTTGAGGCCCTGTAAGTCTTTCTTGTCTGTGGCTGGCCACTTTTGTGGAACCTTTTAGGTGTCTAGACTATGATTCTTGTGGTTGTATGTCAATTCCTCTTTTTTTCTTGTGAAGACCTAGTCATTTTATGGTTTCTCCTGTTTTGTGGAGTCTCAATTGCATCTGTAACACCAAGACCTTTTCCTGGAGTTCTTGATTTTTCTTACCATTCAAAATAGTGAGCCTTTTCTTATTTTCTTGAGTTTGCCTTATGCATTGCTTCGCTTTTTGTTTTTTCCTCTTTGAATTCTTCGGTTTTCTTGTTTTCTTGGGACTAGCCTTCTAGTGAATCTTGAAGTGACCTTTTCTTGGTTTCTTAAGTTTTTGTTTGCTGGAAGTGTGTGCTACTATTTTTAATTATTTTATTAGGTCTATTTATTCTTATTTCTTGTTTGAGTCCTGCTACGAAAGTAGCATAGTTGGCTTGTGCATTTTGAAGTCTCCTTGTGTCTCATTTTCTTGATTTTGGTTCTTGAGTAGTTTTTTTCTTGTCTCATTGAAATTTTCTTGTTTTCCTTAAAAGTGAAAAGCCAATTTTTTTTTTGTTTTTGTTTTCCATTGCTTTTTCTTTGGTTTCCTTTTTGTGGTATACATCCACTTTTGAGCAATTTGTTAGTTTCTCGTTTTTTGTTTCATTTGCTTGATCTCGAAAGGAGACTTTGTCTAGATTTCTCTCTCTTTTATATCAAGTGTATTTTGGCGTTATTGTATGCAAAGGAGTTCTTGTTGGGACTCACCTTGCTTGTTTGTCAAAGTAATTGAACCGATTCTCTTTAGAAACTCTTTTTTCTTCCTTAGTGAGTAGTCATAGAATTTGCATATCATTGGTAGTTTTTGCATTAGTTGCACTTAAGCATTTTAGTCTTTTTTATAATTTTCTGAAGTGTGTGAAGAGTGATAACTGAAAATAAAAAACAAGTTTTGTTTATTATTATCTTCATATAACCCATTTAGAAATATATTTTCATCGAAATAAAAATATTGCATCTTCATGTAGTAGGTTTTCATGGATTTATTTTGAGTCGAAAAACATCATCAGTTTCACCTCCATCTACCTTTAACTTAAGTAACAACCATTTAAAATCAAGCGCTCTAATTAAAATGAACTAGATTTTTTTTGTATTTTCATTAATCATACACCAACTAGCTAGATCATAGGGCCTTGGAATAAGTGAATGGAGAGTTAAATCTCCAAGGCCGCTCAAAATTGTCAAACATAGAAATTTGATTAATAAGTGAAATCCAATTCCATTAAGTAGACTGGGAGAGCTCTAACTCTAGAGAGTTAAGCACGAGGGAGAGTGAAGGTAGAGAAGATAGATACCCCCTGTCCTAATTGCTGAATCTTGACCTAAGACTGTTCCGCACGATTGCCGATACAGATTGGTGCCCTTAGTTTCCTTTCGTAGGGACCACATAGGTGACTGCGGGGGGGAATACCCGTGGTACCTGAGGCAGATGTTGCATCAATTGCATCAGTACTTCTGGAGGGTGCCCTTGCGAAGCTCGGGGACTTGCACCGGAAAAGGATATTGTGAGGAGGTCAGCGTAACTATTTTTGTTACCTTCACTAGTAGGCTTGGGGCGTAATTACCCCAGACTATTTTTGGAAGATCCTATTATTTGCTTTCTTGTATTTTGGTGTTTGATCCTAATCACCTGGAGTAGAAATACCTGAAGGATGCTTGATTGAATGTATCCTAGGGACTTTTTTTTTGTGCTCTTTTCTCCTAGATTTCCTAGCTTCTTAATTTTTTGAGTCTAATTAATCTCATAATTATCAAAAGTGGCTGACCGATCACCTCGTCAATCGAGGAGGCTTTGTGGGCTTTCTCCTGCAAGTGCCGAGACTTCTTCAAGAAGGTGTAGGATAAATTTAGTGGGTGATTTGTATCCTATGGTTTCAAATGAAATAGAGAGTGATCCTCCCTATGGGATTGTTAGTTTTGTGGGTGGTCCTAGTACTAGCGGTATTGTAGAGAGGAGTACTCCACTGATCTCTAGAGTCTTGTTTCCAGCAGAAGAAGTTGAAGTAGAATAGGTTCGTCAACCTCCTAGTACTCCTTCATCTCTTGTTCCTGCCAGTTTTCTTGACGTTCTTTTGTACGTTGGGCATGAGTCTCAGAGACCGGCTAGCTCCTATCCTTCTCATCCCTTTCTTTCAATGGCCATGACTGGGAACACACCTTCGGCTATGAGCACTACAAGTATGCATAATACTCTTTCAATTGAAGGATGGGGTACCATTTCCATTTCGACAATCACTTATAGTGCTGCTATGTTTGTCTCTGTTTCTATTCCTTCTGCAAGTGGAAACAACCAGGGATATGCTTCTCATTCTTGGCCCTTTTCTTTTGGAATTCATTCTATTGTGATTCCTTTTGTCTCCTTCACCACTACTTTAGCTGTCTCTGTGCCTATGCCTTCTATGGCTAATGGATCAGCTTCATTTCAGGGTTTCCCCTTTGGAAGTGGGCATATTCCTCATTCGAACCCTTCCTTAGGATATTTTCCATTAACCTCTCAAAATCAAGGATTCAATCCTTTCATCAGAGGTCAAATCTCTAATGCTTTTTCAGGATGGAACCCTGCGTTTACAAGATTAGGTGCTGTGATTTATTTTTTCTCTAGTCAACAAGGGAATGTTCCTTTCCCTTCGGTAGGTTCTTCTTAGGGTTTTTCTCCATTCGCCAATGCTTGGAACCCTTACCAAGGACTTTCTTCCTCTTTCAACACTTCTATTGGAAGGAATATCCCTGTTTATATTAACCATATGATGGGAGGGGGTCCTTCTCTAAATGTTGGGCCACAAGGCTTCTCTTATGGATCAACAGTTTCTATGAACAATATCTGGAAACCCATTGCCTCAAAAAATCCAGGCTATTATTTTCAGAATGTTGGAAATCCTTCCTATGGGGGATGGAATTCCCAGGCTCCTCCACGCTTAACTTTCCTGGCAACTTTAAACTTGCCAGATCTATCGAAATTGATGAATGATACTATTTGGTATAGTTTGGGTTGGCCTCCGGTCCCTACTAAACTATCCTCAAACATTCCAAAGTTTGAAGGGAAGACTGGTGAGGATCCGACTAACCATGTAACCAATTTCCACTTATGGTGTTCGTCGAACTCCCTTATCAAAGATTCTATTAGGTTGATGTTATTTCAATGAACCCTAACTGGGAATGCAAAAAAATGGTACATTGAGCTGATAGGGGAAAGTTTTGCTACTTTTGGTGAGTTGGCTACTATGTTTCAAAACCATTTTCAGTTTCCTATCTATTATGATGCTGGGACTTATCTCTTAGCCAATTTCCAGCAAGACAAAGAAAATCACATTTATGATCATATTCATGAATGGAGGAGAAGGAAGAGCCTCATCGAAGCCCAAATTCTAAATGAGTTCCTTCACGAATGGTTTTTGAAACCTATGCAGCCAGAAATCTCAAAGGATGTATCCCTTTCAGGGGTATTTTATGAGGAACGAGCTATCTTTAGGGCTCAGTAGCTAGAATTGATCTATTGTCAGTCTGGGGTCCTTAATAAGATTTTTCCGGATGCTCCTCAGTCCAAGCTAGATTTAGCCAAAATGAAGCCTGGTCCTCATGGTGGCGGACTTATCAGTACGATCGATAGTGGTACTTGCTAAATCAATTGAAAAATTTGTCTATACAATCTGCTCCTTTTGGTTAGGCTACACCTTCGGTGTCAACTCCTTCTCAACCCTTGACTATTAATTCCATTCAGGCTTCTAACCCCAAAGGAAATCAACAATCTGATGGGAAGAAGAAGGGACAAAATAATAAGAATAAAGGCAAGGATGGGAAGGAAAATGTGAACAGATCCAACGGTCATGTTGGAGAGGGTAAGAGGGACAATAAGAATAAGGTTAGGTTTCCATGCAAGCTATGAATTGGAGACCATCTTACTCACCTTTGCCCAAAAATTCAGGATGTTCAACGCTTGTTAGCTCAGCAAGGTTCTTCTAGTTCCTAAGCTGTACTGACAGACCCTTTTCCCCAAGGGCAGTAGTTTCTTGCTGGCATGAATGCGAATATTGGATCTCCGTCTAGGGGGAAACTAGGAAGGGGAAAATTCATCAAACATATACATGATGAGTGCTCACACAGATATCGCTACGAGATCTCGTGATTATGGCGAAGCTGAGTATTAGAAAGCTAAAGGTGATCCTAATAATGCTGAGTCGCTCCATATCGAGAGGCCTGAAGTTGAGCTTATACCTCAGATGTCAAAAGGGTTTTCAAATCATATGATGACAAATCCTAATGCCAAGGCTTCCCAGAACTACTAGATTGTGAAAGATCTGGCTCAAAGTCCTTGTTCCATGTCTGCATTAGAGGTACTTCAGTCATATCCTACAAAAATGAGTGTATTTCTCACTACTATTAGGGTTGTTGATCTGAAAAATTCTCTTATGATCACATTTGATATGTCAAATTTCAAAAATATACTTCCTCATCATATGGCTTTTCATATTAAGTTTACATATCAAAAGATCAATATCTTTCGAACAATATTCGATGAGGGTGCTTCCACGTCTGTGATGTCTATCTCATGTTGGAAGGCTATTGGATCTCCTTCAGTTTTCCCTTTTTCCACTCTTCTTACTGTGTTTGATGGTCATTCTCACAGGCCACATGGCATTGTTCTAGCTTTACCCATCTATTTTGGGGGTAAAACTGTCAATATCGAGGTCGGGATAGTTGATGCAAATCTAGACTACAATGTTATGTTGGGGAAAAAATGGATTTATGATATGGATGATATTGCTTCCTCATTATTTCACATTTTATGTTTTCCCCATGAAGTGATAATTGTCACCATTGATCAGATGGACTATTCTCCTATAGATAAGAATGCATTTGTTGACTCGACTGTACCCTTGGTGAATGATGCTAAGCAACCTGTTGAGAATTTTGGGCTTGGAATGTATATATCCTTGATGGGTACTTTTGATCTTCCGCCTCCTTAGGTTCATATTCATGCTATCTCATCCTCCAAGGTTCCTAATTGAAGAGATTTCTTTCGAACTCATTATTTTTCGAACCCTTGGACCTTGCCTTCTCCTACCTTTACATTAGAGGAAGGTCAAGTAGGTGGAATGGAATTTCCTATGTCTACAGCTAAGATTGCTTATCAATCTATTGTTGACTCTGCAGACTACATTCTAGTTTCTTTTTCATCAGAGGAATTGGATGGAGATGTGGCTCCCGCTTGAACTCTTAGTTCATCTTCTGCTTAGAATTTCCTTGATACCACTCTTCCATCTGAAGAGGCCATCCTTGAAGCAATGACTACTATAGAAATACTGTGGGATGATTTGCATCATGGTTCCTGTTGGCCTGTGATCGCACCCAAAGTAGAGAAGGAGAAAGGAAGGGAAATCCTGATTTTCAAAGGGCTTTAAAGGAATCAATATTCCTTTCATTTCAGTAGAAAGGGGAAATTGTGGTTGATAAGGTTTAATGGTGAGAAAAATTCATTTCTGCCCTGATTCATCTCATTTATCCTCTTTACCTTCATTTACCCTCGCTTACCCTTCATTTTTCCATTTCTAAGAGTCTCGCGCTACATTCCTTTATTCGCAGCTCTCCCCCCCACTTTAGCCCACTTGATATATATATATATATATATATGCATAGACCGCACCTTACTCCTTCCTTACCTTCCCACATCGCAAGACCGCAAACTCATTCATAACACCATTCGCCACTTATAACTCCACCGATGCGATATAAAGGGACCCACCTTCCCGCACGAGCCTTTATCGTAAACAATCCACTCCTTTCCGTTCAAAACCTTTATAGGCACTCAATAACCTTTTCGCATCGCCAACCTCTCCACTCATCACATTTCGTACTCCGCGGAATATAACCTTTACCCTTTGCTGCTTCCATGAAAACCATGTGGATTGTGGTCTGGAAGTGGGCCCACTTTCTTGCCATTTCATCCTCCTCTCATCACGCATCGCCCATCGCAAGTCATAACTCTTATCCCTGCTCCTTATACCAAAACTTCCCCATTTGTGATTTTGTAGGTGGTCCCACCTCTGCCACGTCACCTCCGCCCATTGCATATCACTCATCGCAAATTTTAACATTTATCGCCCTGCACTTCACACTTCGGAAAAAATAGTAGTTACCCTCGACTTCTAACAACTAAATTCTCCCGCTTTCGATTTGCGATAAGCGGGTAGCCCCACCTTCATGCCACATCGCTTTCCCTGCCACTACGCTTTGCCCATTGCATATCTTATCATTCACCTCCCGTTGTTTATAAAAAAGGCTTCTGATTCACGATTTGCGATATGGATTTGGGCCCTACCTACCTGCCATGCCATCAGTAGCCCTTCCATAGATTTTGTCACTCTCTTTTCCGTGTTAATCATCCTGATAGCCTCACCATGACTTCCACCATCTCCTGTTCATCTCCGGCACAAGCATGGTATTTTCACGGAACAACACAGGCACAATTTATTCAGCTGATCCAGGAAGTCTCAACTAAAGAGCGAGGCATGCACAACACGGTTGGCCATTTCATTATGGTTAAAACAAACCATGAGAATTAGAGGGTGAAGGCCTTCCACATCAGATGGAATCAAGTGGTGGAAACTAGACTGGCCAGCTATTTGCAGTTACTCCTTGTTGTCCCCATGGAGGATTCCAGCATTTGGCCTACACGGCCCATCATTTTGTTCCTTTTTACTTTATGATTATGATGTTTGCTAGTGAAATCCTAATTTCATCTGATTCTATTTTGATTTTATGTTATAGGAGTGATTTCTTGAGGCACACTCAGTTAATTTGTTAGGATATTTTGATTTTCACATGTGTGGGCCGATCATGAACCATTATTCGATCAAGAACCCTCAATAGGAATTCTATATGTAGGGATTTCAGAAGTGAAACAAGAGTTCTAAATTTTGAATAATTTTTCTATAGTTCTGTGTAATTGTGCTCCCTGTGCTCTGAGATACATATTTGGGAGAGATTTTTCGAACTCAATATAATATAGCATTGTTTATTTGGATTCCAAATGGGGAAATGAGTAGTATGTATCATTTTCTCTTTGTTTATCAATAATATCCTATTTATGTGTGATGATCTTTCAATGTTCTGCTCCTTTGATGATTTTTTTAATGTAGCTGTTGGTGGTCTACAATTTTATTCATGAATGCGTGTCTATATAATGCTCATGTGTTAACGTTCATGTATTAAGCTTGCTGCACTCCCTTAATTTTCACTCCATGAATATTTTTTGTTTTCCATATCTCATTCATATCCTCTTCCTCTAAGTTCATGGGAGACAGATTCTTAATCCTCTTAAGTCAGTGTCTTGTGGATTCCTTATCCGTTATTTCTCAACACCTCTGCATATTTTTAAAGCTTCTGCTCATTGTTTTATACTTGGCCCATTTGAAAGCCATCAAGCCTCACAGCCTCCTAAGCCCTCTCACAGTATAGGGAATTCACATGAATCAAAATTTGAGGTCTTCTCCATTCCTGAACCACTAAAACCATTATTCTCTTTATCCATATTCTGTCAGAGGCATCCTTATAATTGTCTAAATTTAACCTCTGATTTTAAGATGTCCTAGGAACTGGTCTTTTGCAACTCAAGGTTGTCTCTATGATCTACAACATATTTTTGGCGACGTTTCCAGTGAATTAATTAGAAAAAATTTCCCTAGGATACGACATTATCTTCACCCTTCAATCAGGTGAGCACCAAGGGTTGAGAGTTGCATAGCCCCCACTTTGGCGACTCCACTATTATCAAAGTTCAAATCAAGTGTAATTCTAGCTTACACCAGGCCTCATACCCGATCAGATACTTCTCAGCAGAGAAACCCTTCTGTATATGATCCTGAAAATATTATATTTAAGAGAATATGGAGGGAGAAGCAGCCCATCCAGGCTTACCTATCTTCATTTTCTCTAGAGGATTCACATTCCTCTTCTCAAAAAGCTGAAATATACGACCTTGGCTCCACAACCCACATACTTTATTATCCTCCACGAACCTCTACGTTAGCCAGCTTAGCCATAAAAGACGAATCTGAATCCATTGATACTTCTCTGCCTCCTTTTCACCCTACTCCTGAGGCTGAGGAAGTCAAAGAAGTTACAACACTCCAAAGCTCTTCACAGATAAATATCCAACCTCCACTCATCATATACCTGCTATACCATAGAAAAATCATCCTCAGAACTTACCACTACCACCCCCCATGGTTGTACCTGGTTTCCTCCTCAAAAAATATGCTCCATTGGCTTTACCTCAAATATTGAATGACATGCCTCAATATTATCTAAAGCTCCTGTCTCGACTCATCGGGGAAGATAATACTTCTGTGCAGAGACACATTGAAAAATTCTACACCTTTGCTGAGAATGTGAATGTGGAGCACCTAGATGTGGTGTTGAGTCTTTTCATCCAATCATTGGATAGGGAAGCTTGAAAGTGGTTCAAGTCCTTAGTGATAACAAAATCACCTCTTGGGAAGAGATGGAGAATTTCTTCACACTAAAATGGGGAGAAAAGAGAGATCATGGATACGTTCTCATAGAGTTCAATGCTCTTAAAAAGAGACATAATGAAGATGTAACAGAATTCATAAATAGGTTCAATAAGCTCTATAAGAATCTCCCTGTTGAAATAAAGCCTCCCCAGGAAGCTACTAAGGTGGTATTTGCAGGAGCTTTTGAACCGGAGTTTGGGTTCACCCTAAGAGAAATAAAATCCATGTCTTTGGATCAGATCTAGACTTGCCCATTGGAGGTAGAAAGAAAATTTGCTTCTACTGGTATATTGAAAGGGAAGACAGAGCATGAAGCCAAAAGAAATATCAGGGAGGAGGCTTCTACTTCAAATCAGGAGCGAGAATCACAAGAATATAGAATGGAAGAAATGAATAAGTTAATCAAGAACCTCTCAAATAAGTTGGTTAAGCTTTAATTAGAGGCTAAGAATTCCCTTCCTCGTTCCAACCAAATGATTCCAAACCATGGGTTTAATCTCCAGTATCAAAATCCCCCTCTAAATTTGTTGCAGCGTGAAAGGAAGGAACAACAAGACCACATTCAACCACCTCTATACTTGGAAGGAGAGCTGGAGGAACATAAACGAGGAAGTCACAGAAAACCAAGAGAATCAATTCCTCATTTACTCCGATGACAAGGAAGGTGAAATCGCCCTGCAATAAGAGAAAGAAGAGAAGGAAGTCCCTTCAGAAGACCAAGATATTGAGAATTACTGCAAGCATTTTGTGTATTTCATGCAAGCCCAACTCCATAAGAAGTATGATCTTGGGTCCTCCAGGAAGATAACTTGAATGAAAGAAAAAAATGAAGAATCAACATTAAGAGAATAGGCCCCTCCTAGTTCTGCTAGTAAGGGGGAAAATCCATTAGAAGAGTTTTCCCCTCAAAAATTCGTTGCATCCACTTCCATGAAACAAGGCTTTGATCCTCCCAAAAATGAGAAGTCCACAACTATACCCTTGAAACTGCTCGACCCTCCTAAAGTGTCGTTCAGGGAATTTATTACAGAAAAATCCCCACAACCTTTAACCTCCAGAAATAATTAGAGAAGGTTAAGATCCTGGTTCCCCTAATCGATCTCCTAAAATAGCCTTCATAAAAGGCCCAAGTGTCTCAATTCATGTTGCCCCGTGGTGTAAACTCTCTGCCTGATAACCTCAATCTCCAAGAAGAAAGGCCCATGGTAGTTTTCATACCTCATGTAGAAGAGCAGGACTTAGCCACTCTCTTGTTCTATGTGACTCTAGTTATACATGACCTATTATTGCACAATTACATGCTGGATTACAGGGTCTCACATAACCTGTTGCCATTTTCTGTCATGGAACAGTTGGGGTTGCAGATTACCAAGACTTATAAAGGCATGTATTCTTTTGATTCCAAGAGAGTGAAATTCTTGGGCATGATAAAATATCTGGTAGTAAACTTAGCACAGATTCCAGCCAAAAGCGTGGTATTGGACATTGTTGTCGCTGATATCCTAGCTCGGTTTGGAATGTTGCTGTCCATATCCTGGGGTTCCAAAATTGGAGGATCAATAAAAATTGACCTCACCTACGCCACTATTCTAGTATTTGGTGGGGAGGAAAGAAGATTATACCGAGAATCCAGGTTTGTGAAGATGGTCACTAAAGCCGACTGTTTGACAAATTCTCCGGTATATGGTAAAGAGGGAAAATTCTCTTGTCTTATGCTCGAGGAAGATGAAAATTTCCTGCAAGAAATGAAGGTCTATCCTCTAACATAGAAGAATCCTATGAGCATAGAGGAAAACAAGATATGGACCTTACTCACGAGAAGGAAACCGGGCTGGAGTACTCTTAAAATCACTAGAAGGTTGTTTTGTTCCCCTCTCTTTTAAGCTGGAATTTGAAGCCACAAACAACGTGGATGAGTATGAAGCCTTGTTGTTGGGATTGCAGGCGGCACAGAACATGAACATACATAATCTCAAAGTTTTCAGAGATTCAGAGCTAGTATTGAGGAAAGTCAAGAGCCAATGCCAAACTAAACACCCGTGGCTCAGAGCCTACATATATGAAGTATGGGATTTGGTTGATAATTTATTTTCTACTTTTAACATTCATTTCATGCTAAGGGATAAGACCAAAATGGAAGAATCACTATTTATGGCTGCTAGTAGTTTCTGCCCCCCACAGAATCACCTGCTCAGATATGAGGTTGAAGTGCGATACCGCCCCTCAATTCCAAACAACGTAAAGAATTTTTAAGTCTTCGGAGATGAAGAGCAGGTCCAGCGGTTTATGGAAACGATGGGTGAGTTCTCAAATATGGTGATCAACTTAGTCACTGAGGATGACAATCAAGAACCAAAAACCAGATGGGAAGAGACACTGGCGGGGCACCACATTCTGTAATTAAAGGGAAATGTCATTCCCAGGGGTCTCATTCCGTTGGATATATTGTTTGACAAGAATGAAATCCCAGTGAACCCCAACAAAATGACCCTCGATGAGCTGGTCAGGAACGTCAATGTTGGGACAAAGGAAGATTCGAAGGTGGTGAAGATGTCAAAAGGGGTATTTGAAGAATACCAAGATCAGTACCTCAGGTTGTTTCAATCATATAAAGATGTATTCACCTGGTCATAAAAGGATTTGAAGACTTTTGACATTGACATTATACATCACAATGTACCACTCAAAGAGGACGCTAAGCCTCACAAGTAGAAGCTGAGGCAGATCAATCCTCTTCTTCTCCCAGCTATTAAAAAGGAAATAAAGAGGCTTCTGCAGGAAAATATCATTGTCCCTCTAATATACTCTGAATGGGTGGTGAACTTGGTACCCGTGAGGAAGAAGAATGGTGAAATCAGGCTCTGTGTGGATTTTCGCAATCTGAACAGAGCTTGACTCAAAGAAAAATATCCCCTCCCGAAGACGGACCAGATCTTACAAAAGGTGGTGGGATCTTCTTGCATGTCCATGATGGATGGCTTATCAAGGTATAATCAAGTGGCAGTGCTCCCGAAAGACCAAAAGAAAATGGCGTTCACTATGCCTTGGGGAACTTTTATGTACGCCCGAATGCCTTTCAGCCTGATACATGTCGAGGCCACATTCTAGCGTGCTATGGACATCACTTTCATAGGAGCGTAGGATAAGTTCATGGTGATTTACCTGGACGAAATCACTATTTTCTTGAAGTGACACTGAAGACATTGAACATCTTCGATGAAACTGCTACAAATTCTGCAGGTGTGGCCTATCCCTGAACCCTCAAAAATCCATGTTTTCCCTGGAAGAAGGAAAGTTACTAGGACATATAGTAACTAAGGAGGGAGTGAATATTGATCTGAAATAGGTAGAGGTGATAAACAACATTTCTCTACCAAGAAACAAAAAGGAGGTACAAGTGTTCCTCGGGAGGATGAATTTCCTAAGAAGATTCATACCAAATTATGCCGAGATTTTCCAAAAAATCACTGAAATGCTAAAGAAGAATAGTGAAGTGAGGTGGAACCCTCAATCGAGGGATTCTTTTGACAGAATCAAGCAGGAATTTGCAAAATCTCTAGTGTTGATTGCTCCAGATTATGGGAAGCCCTTCATGATTTTCTCTTTCGCCTCTCCTCATACAATAACTGAAGTACTGCTACAGAATAATGACAAAGGGCATGAACAACCTATCACGTTCTTCAGTTAGGTGCTACGAGATGCCAAATTGAAATATAATATCCTAGAAAAGAAAGCATACACTCTGGTCAAATATCTAAAGGCATTCCCGGTGTATGTGTTACAATCTACCATAACAACCTATATTCCCACAACAACAGTGAAGGATATATTGGTGCAGGGCGATAGTGAAGGAAAAATGGGAAAATGGATAGCTAAGATTTAGGAGCATGAGATGGAGATAAAGCTTACCAAACTCATTAAAGGCCAAGGGATGGCAAAGATTCTATCTGAATCCAACTGTCAAGCTCTGGGGATAAATCTATCTATGACAGGAGGAGAAGCACAAGAGGATACAGGTGCACATCAGGTCATAGAATATTCCACACAAAAGACACATGTGAAGTACCTTCTATCCTCATGGTACAAAGATATAGTGGAATATCTTTTAACATTGATATTCCCTCATAACTATGACAAGGCCAAGTACCGCACCTTGACGCTGAGGTCTCAAAAGTACATTAGGAAAATGGGCGACTTTATTGGAAATACCTAGCAGGGATCCTATTATTGTGTTTAATGGAGCACGAAGTTGGCCAAGTAATTACTGAGTTTCATGAATGGATATGTGGTGGGCATTATATTTGGCGATCCACTGCACACAAGATCCTGAGGGCAGGTTTCCTTTGGCCTAAATTTTTTGCTGATATACATGCTCGTGTCCGAGCCTGTGATAAGTGTCAAATATTTTCTAAAAAGAAAAGGTATGCACCTCTACCACTGATCCCTGTACATGTTGAAGAACCTTTCAAACAATGGAGAATTGACTTCATAGGATAATTTCACCCGACTTCTAGAAATCAGCATCGATGGATCCTCACCACCACAAATTACTTCACTAAGTGGGTTGAAGCTATGCCTGCAAGGAATGGCACCGATGGGGTAGTGATCATGTTCTTGGAGGAGAAAATAATAGCTAGGTTTGGATGCCCTACTAAAATCATCATTGATAATACCCAAGCTTTCAAATCGGTTAAGTTCATGAAATTATGTCAGCATTATAATATCATTCTGGGACACTCCACAGCATATTACCCACAAGGGAACAGGTTGGTGGAGTCATCTAACAAGACACTAGTTAGGATTATGAAAAATACCATCAATGAAAACCAAAAGAACTGGGACTACCAGCTCAAATTTTCACTCTGTGCAAATCGTATCACCACTAAAATATCCATAGGGAAGTCCCCTTATGAACTAGTGTATGGAAAAGCTGCAGTCTTCCCTATTTAGCTTGCATTACTTGTGGCCCGATTCTTACAAGAGAGTGAAGAAGAGCCAAACAACCTTATCAGAAGAATGAATCAATTAGTTGAGCTAAGTGAAACATGAGAAAAGGTAAGCCTCAAACTACCAGAGTACCAAGAAAAGATGAAAGACTTATTTGATCAAAGAGCTAAAGATAGGGAAATACAAGTAGGGGATTTGGTGCTACGATGGGATGTCAGGCAGGAAGAAAAAGGGAAAAATGGGAAGTTTGACCCCCTATGGCTTGGTCCATTCATGGTGGAAGAGGTTAAAGGCAACAATACATTTGCACTGGAGAACTTAGAAGGTTACATACTTGAGGCGACCATAAATGGGAAGTTCCTGAAATCCTATTTTCATCACTGATGAGGGTTAATCCAGCTCACTGTATAATATCATTCCACTATCTATACTCCATTTTTTTCCTCCACTGTTTTAATTTTTCCATTTCATCTTCCGTATCATCTTCCACTATTTCCATTGTTCCCACTATTTGCAATTTTTCATTTCATCTCCCACATCATCTTCCATTGTTCCCATTGTTTGCATTTTTCCTTCTCATCTCCCATATCATCTTCCATTTTGTGTCCCCCTGACTGTTGGAATTTATCTTTTTCTAATCAGTAGGAATTTTCAACTCCATGTGCCCAATAAAGCATAGGCATCAGGTCTATAGGTTCTCAACGCACTAGGAACAACACGTTGTCCCCAGATGGAGCCAATTTTGGCCTGTGACCGCACCCAAAGTAGAGAAGGATAAAGGAAGGGAAATCCTGACTGTCAAAGAGCTTTAAAGGAATCAATCTGCCTTTTAGTTTAGTAGAAAGGGGAAAGTGTGGTTGATAAGGCTTAATGGTGAGAAATATTCATTTCTGCCCCCATTCATCTCATTTATCCTCTTTACCTTCATTTACCCTCGCTTACCCTTCATTTTTCCATTTCTAAGAGTCCCGTGCTACATTTATTTATTCGTAGCTCTACCCCCCACTTTAGGCTGCTTGATATATATATATATATATATATATATATATATATATATATATATATATTATAGATGTATAACATATATGGCATATACCACACCTTACTCCTTCCTTACCTTCCCACATCGCAAGACCACAAACTCATTCATAACACCATTCGCCACTTATAACTCCACCGATACGATATAAAGGGACCCACCTTCCCGCATGAGCCTTTATCATAAACAATCCACTCCTTTCTGTTCAAGACCTTTATCGGCACTCAATGAAATTTTCGCACCGCCAACCTCTCCACTCATCGCTTTTGCACTCTGCGGAATATAACCTTTACCCTTTGCTGCTTCCATGAAAACCTTGTAGATTGTGGTCTGTGGGTGGGCCCACTTCCTTGCCACGTCATCCTCCTCTCATCTTGCATCGCCCATCGCAAGTCCTAAATCTTACCTCCGCTGCTTATACTAAAACGTCCCTGATTTCAATTTTGCGGGCGGTCCTACCTCTACCGCGTCACTTCCGCACATCGCATATCACTCACCGCAAATTTTAAAATTTACCACCCCACACTTCACACTTCACAAAACATAGAAATTACCCTCTGCTTCTTACAACTAAACGCTCCCGCTTGTGATTTGCGATGATCGAGCAGCCCCACCTTCATGCCACGTCGCTTTCCCTGCCACCGTGCTTTGCCCATCGCATATATTATAATTCACCTCCCGTTTTTTATAACAAAGGCTTCCGATTTTCGATTTACAATATAGATTTGGGCCCCACCTACCCGCCACACCATCAGTAGCCCTTCCACAAATTTTTTCCCTCTCTTTTATGTGTTAATCATCATGATAGCCTTACCATCACTTCCACCATCTCCCCTTCATCTCGAGCACAAGCATGGGATTTTGGCGGAACAACACAGGCACGGTTTATTCAGCTAATCCAGGAAGTCTTCACTAAAGAGCGAGGCGCGTGCAACACAGTTGGCCATTTCGTTATGGTTAAAACAAATCATGAGAATTAGAGAGTGGAGGAATTCCACATCAGATGGAATCAAGTGGTGGAAAACAGACTGCCTACCTGTTCACGGTCACTCCTCGCTGTCCCCATGGAGGATTCCAGCATTTGGCCTACACGGCCCATCATTTTGTTCCTTTTTATTTTTTTATTATGATGTTTGCTGGTGAAATCCCGATTTCACCTAATTCTGTTTTGATTTTATGTTACAAGAGTGATTTCTTTATGTGCACACAGTTAATTTTTTAGGATATTTTGATTTTCACATGTGTGGGTCGATCATGACTCATTATTTGATCAGGAACCCTCAATAGGAATTTTATATATAGGGATTTCAGAAGTGAAACAAGTGTTCTTAATTTTGAAGAAATTTTCTGTAGTTATGTGTAATTGTGCTCCCTGTGCTTTGAGATACATATTTGGGGGAGTTGTTTTGAACTCAATATGATATAGCACTGTTTATTTGGATTCCAGATGGGGAAATTATTAGTATGTATCTTTTTCTATTTTTTTATCAGCAATATCCTGTTTATGTGTGATCATCTTTCAATGTTCTGCTGATTTGATGATTCGTGTAATGTATGTGTTGGTGGTCTGCAATTTTATTCATGAATTCATGTCTATATAACGCTCATGTGTTAATTCTCATGTATTAAGCTTGTTTCAATCCCTTAATTCATGCTCCATGAATCTCTGTTGTTTTCCATATATCATTCATATCTGCTTCCTCTGAGTTCATGGGAGACAAATTCTTAATCCTCTTAAGCCTGTCTCTTGTGGATTCCTTCTCCGTTATTTCTCAATGCCTTTTCATATTTTTAAATATTCTGCTCATCGTTTTATACTTGGCCCATTTTAAAGCCATCAAGCCTCATAGCCTCCTGAGCCCTCTCACAATATAGGGAATTCACATGAATTAGACTCCAAGGTCTTCTCCATTCCTGAACCACTAAAACCATTATTCTCTTTATCCATATTTTGTCAGATGCAACCTTATAATTGTCTACATTCAACCTATTACTTTAGGATGTCCTAGGCATTGGTATTTTTCAACTTAAGGCTATCTCTAGGAGCTACAATAGGTCCTATTTTCTACTAGACTTGCGAGAAGTTGAAACAAGTTTTTCTAGCCTTCAGTCTTTTGGTCCTGTTCACCTATTCTTGAACCCCTTAGCACCAAAATGGGTTTTTTCTGAAGGGAACATGGCTATCATTTCTACTACTACCCTGGTGAACATCTCCAAATATCCCAACATTATTAAGAATGTCTTCATTGGAGCTGAATGTTCCCCTGAAGAGATTAAGACTTACACCGATCTCTTTCGATAATTTCGGGATGTGTTTTCTTGGTCTTATGAGGAAATTCATGGTATAGATCCATCTATTTTCCAACATGAGATCAATACATACGAAAATGCTAAGCCTATTCAGCAGAAGCTTCATTTGGTCAACCCTAGGAAGGTTGTAGCTATCAACGCTGAGGTTGAGAAGCTGCTAAAGGTGGGTTTCATATACATTGTTCCATTAACTGAGTGGGTTTCAATTCCAGTTCCTGTGGATAAGAAACAAGGATCGATCCGAGTTTGCATCAATTTCACAGATTTTAATAAGGAATGTCCTAAAGGAAACTA
This sequence comes from Pinus albicaulis, assembly GCA_034641835.2. Classification (NCBI taxonomy): domain Eukaryota; kingdom Viridiplantae; phylum Streptophyta; class Pinopsida; order Pinales; family Pinaceae; genus Pinus; species Pinus albicaulis. Next base: position 27,369 of record JAXQQM020079911.1, read on the forward strand.
CCCCACACCATTTATAAATCAGATTATCGATCAGTGTGCGAGGAATGAGATTTTCTCCTTCATGGACGGTTTCTTGGGATATAATAAGATCACTATCTGTCCTAAAGATCAGCATAAGACTACTTTTGTTTTCCCCCGGGGTACTTTTTATTACAAAAATATGCCTTTTGGCCTTAAAAATTTTGGATATACCTTTCAGCGAGCTATGTCATATGCCTTCCACAACATCAAGCATATTATCAAAGTGTATTTGGATGATTTAGCTGCTCCATGTCGTAAGAGAATTGATCATCCTTCACACCTTCATCAAGTTTTTGAACGATTTCGTTATTATAAAATCCATTTGAACCCTAATAAGTGTGTTTTCGCTATCAAATCTGGTGGGTTGTTGGGATTCATCGTGTCTACAGAAGGGATGCGGGTAGATCCCTTCAGGGTTGAGGAAATACTTCAGTTACCTCCCCCGTCTTCAATCCGTCAACTTCAAAGTCTACAAGGGAAAGCCAATTTATTATGGAGATTTATCATGAATTATGCTGAGGTTACAAATGGATTTATGAGGTTGTTAAAGAAAGGAGTTCCATTCTTCTGGGATGACTTTGCTCAACGCTCGTTCGATGCTTTGAAAAAGGTATTGACCTCTCCTCCATTACTGAGTCCACCCGATTATAGCAGAGATTTCCTCTTGTATCTTGCTGTAGCAGAATATACCATTGGTATTGTTTTTGTTCTGGAAGATGATGCTATTTGCGAGCATGTTGTTTACTACCTTAGTCGAGGCTTGGTGGGTCCTGAACTATGGTATTCTCCAATTGACAAACTACCTTTGGCAGTTGTCCATGTTTTCCAACGGCTCAGGAATTATATCCTTCTTCGCAAAACTTATGTTTTGGTGGCAGTTAATCCATTTAAATTTTTTCTCAGTAGGCGAATGATTGGGGGAAAATACAATCAATGGATTATCATTTTGCAAGATTTTGATCTCTAATTCCTGTCTACCAAATCCAAAAAGTCTTTGGTATTTGCAGAGTTAATTTCTGAGTTTCCCTGTGCAAATGAGATTATTTATGAATATTTTTTCCTTGATGAACCTCTTTTCCTCATTTATTCAAAGGATCCTTGGTATGGAGATCTCATTGTCTATCTCCAGACTGCGAATTTTTCCTTAATTTTTTCAAAAGATGAGCGCTGAAAGTTGCATCACTTAGCTAAGAATTATCTGATTATCGGTGACACTCTATATCATTGTGGGGTTGATTCGATCCCTAAACGCTGCTTGACTCTCGAAGAAACTGAGGTTGTGCTGAATGATTTCCACAGTGGAGCTTGGGGTGGTCATTTATATGGGCTTGCTACAACCCAAAAAATCTTGCGTGCAGGATACTTTTGGCCCTCAATTTTCAAATATTGTGTTGAGGTGGTCAAAAACTGTCATCCTTGTCAATTCTATACTTGGAAGATGCGCGCTTATCCAGCTCCACTCTTTCATATCGTCATTGTTGGTCCATTCACAAAGTGGGGTATTAATTGTACTACTTGTAACCTGCCTTCGACTAAGGGTCATAAGTACATTATTGTAGCAGTAGACTACTTTACAAAGTGGGATGAGGCTATGCCTACTTTTTCAAATGATGGTGAGAGAGTAGCCATGTTTCTATTCAACCAAGTCATTTCTCGCTTTGGTATCCCCAAAGAGATTGTCACTAACCATGATAGTCATTTTCAGAACAATATAATGGTTGAATTGGCTCTCAAATTGGGTTTTCAGCAGGAGCATTCATCTCTTTATTATCCTTAGGCCAATGGGCATCTTGAAGCCATCAACAAGTCCTTGAAGACTATTCTTCAATGAACAATTGATCAAGCTAGATCCAATTGGCATTTCATGATGTACCCTGCACTTTGAGCATACCGGATGTCTGTAAATACTGGAACCTGTTTCACTCTCTTTCAACTCATTTATGGGCTAGAATCTGTATTTCCTGTTGAATGTGAAATTCCTTCCCTTGCAGTTGAGCTTCTTCCTGACACTTATAGTCTTGAATAACGCCTCGTCCATCTAGAAAATCTCAGAGTAGCGCCGAGATGCAACTACGATGAATGAGGCTCATAATAAATGAGTGAAGGTTCAGTATGATAAGGCAGTCAAACCTAGGGTTTTCTCTGAAGGTGACCTTGTCTTGATTTATGCCCAAGAGAAGGATGCTTTAGGTGCAGGAAATTTCAAATCCATGTGGTATGGCCTCTTTATTGTTAAGAAGGTCCTGAAAAAGGGAGCTTATGCCTTGGTTTATTTTGATGGAAACGAGCTGGTGGAGCCCAGAAATGAGCTCTATCTGAAGAAGTATTATGCCTAGGCTTTGAACTGACATTTTATTTGGTGTATATATTGTATTTTTGTACATGTCTGTTTATCGATTTTTGGTGTGATTTTGATGATTTTGATATGCTTCGATAGGTATTATTGGATGATATGAGTCATTTTGGATTTGCCGATGGTGCTAGTAGACATACCCAGAACCTTGCTTCCATGGCTTGGGTAATTCACTATCCATCCGGTTAGTTGCTAGTCTCAAAGGGCGTATGCATTGGTCCTGCTTTGAAAAATGTAGCAGAATACACGGCGGTGGTCAACCTACTCTCAGACGCAATATCTCTTAGTGTTGATTCGTTATTAATTTACTTGGATTCACAACTGGTGGTTTCACACTTAACTAGTGGTTACAACGTTCATTTCAATTATTATGTTCATTCAAATTCCTTGATATGATAATTGGTTAGAAGACTCATTAGCTAATCAAGCACTTGATTGGCACATTAATCATTCAATACTCTAAAAATATCAAAAACATCATTCATCTTTTGACATTTGCAACAATCACGTCATATAAAATTGCTATGTATATATACATATAGATCAGTGTGTTCTCAAAATATACAAAAAACTGGACCATCATGTCCTACAAAATTAGGGCTTATGCCCGATCATGTTTGTCATCAAAAAATAATACAGTCATCCGATCAAAAAAATCTACTCCCGAGGGCCCTACCCAAGGTTTTTGTTTCGGAAATATACTATGGTTGTAGCTACACGATGGAACAAACCCAGTCACGTGGTACTCCAACCACTCTCCTATGGATAGCCTCAGGAAGATCCTCTATGGCTGCCATGGGTACTTGGCGAGTTAGATTGTCCAAGTTTCTCTAGATGGCATGAAGGGTTCTCCCAGGGTCTTCAACATCATGAGCTCCTCCTCTGCGGCGCTTATGCCTTGGGTAGCCCTCAGGCCTAACCAGTCCCATGTCTATATCATGATCATTAAAAATTTGTAAGTCATATTGTCATATCAAAAACATTTTTCATTTTCATATAATTTGAAAAATAAAAAAAAAATCACATAATCAAAAAATCATTATGCAATCTTATGAATTGCACAAGATGCTGCTCGAGGTGGAAGAACCAAATCATGATATGCTCTAAAATCCATCCTAGCATAGGGATAGTCCTGTACTGAGATGAACTGTTCTCCCCAACACTGGAAGAACTCGTCATCCCATGTAGTTCAGGGGACCTCACTTCCCCCCAGTATCTTCATCAAGTCTGCCCATCTAGCTATCCACGGATCAAGTGGGCTCCTGATAGCTGAAATGATCTTAGAATGAAGCCCTGGGACTCTCTCAAAGAAGAATGTCAGTAGAATGGTACCATATCCAAAATGTTTTGTTTTGGTTTTTCATATAGAATTTAGTTGTTTCTTCAGATTTTCCAATAAGGTTGTGCACCAGTCATAGAGGTTGGCCAAGAAATCTACTGCTAGACTCATGTGAGTTCGTGAGGCCTGGTGAAGGGATGTTTACCCTACCACTCTACCAATAGTGAAAAGGAGGATTTTCATGTACAAGTATTGTACATATTTGATTGGTATTTTCATAAAGTTGTTTGAAATTTTTTTTATGAAACCTTCAAGTTTTAAATTTTAAACTAGTTGGTATCAGAGCATGGTTGTTTTAGCATGGTTGTTTTGAAGGTTTGACTTTGTTTGTAAGTGTTTTCCTGATGCTTACAAGGTTAAAGTTGAAAACAGGAGTGGTGCTTGAAGAACCAAATCCTACAATTGGTTCAAGGAGATCAAAAAACCCTCAAAATCCACCAGTCATGGAAAATGAATAAGGATATGAGATGATGTCTAAAGATGAGAGAGATTTCAGAAAGAATTTTTATGACATGTCTAAAATGGTGAAAGTTTTGTGTGATGGGAGAAGAACAAGGTTGCAAGGAGAGATTTCAAATCATCTAAAAGGTAATGGTGGTGATGGGAGGAAACCTCCACCTCCACCTCCAACTCCTACTTCACCTCCACCATCTCCTCCATCCTCATATCCTTCTTCATCTCCTTCACATCCTCCTCCTAGATCTCCAAAATAAAATGCTAAGTCTCCTTTTTTAAATATTGACGTTTAAGTTTGAATTTCTGATATACAATGGGGAATTAAATGTTTAAAAGTTGGATAATTGGGTTCATCAAATTGAATTCTATTGAGGATTGAAAGAATTAAGGATGATGTGATTAATATCCAACTTTATTCTATTCATTTTGAAAGTGCAACTCTCATCTAGTGGGAGGAAAAAATTCAAGAAGACTTAAAGAAAAGTGGTAAAATTATGCCTTCTTGGAATTATGTTTTAGCTACATTAAGAACGAAATTTTATCCATTGGATTACATGCAAAAATAAATTATGGATTGTAAAAATTTTAGACAAGCTAAAGGTCAGAGTTTTCAAAGTTACACACAAGAATCTAGAAGAAGAGCTTTAAGCTTGGGTGTAGATTTGTCTTCACAAGACACTCCCCTTAAATACATAGGTGGATTGCATAGTTATTTGAGGCATACTATTATTATGTTTAATCCAACCAATCTAGATGAATTATGTGTTCAGGAAAATCATTTAGAATAAAGAAGCAAGAATGTTCCTCAAGGGGCTAAGAATAAGCCACCCAAATCTTGAGACAAAGGAAAGGGGAAGTTTAAAGGCAATAGAAAAAAAAATTCTACAATCAAGAAAGAGGGAGAGAAACTTACCTATAAAAATTGTTCAAAAGAAGGCCATGATGAAGACCATTTTCGGAAACTACATCCATAAATGAGACCAAAGAATTTTAACAAGGGGAAACAAAATACTGCTGCAACAACTCAACAATATATAGGATCTGATTCAAGTGATGAAACCAAAATCACAATCATGGGAATGAAATTTAAAACTTCTATGCAAGTAGTAGTTCTTCTAGTAAGCCTATTGAGTCTCAAAATGATAAAGAAATAATTTATTTTTTCCATATTAGGGGTCATTACAAAACATACCAAAATTGATATCTTGTTTGATAGTGTATCCTAAGTTAACCTTATTTCTGAAGCTAATGTAAATAAAATAAACTTAGAAACTACACCTCATCCCAAACCTTACCCTTTGGGTTGGGTATGTTATCACAAAATTGCATTTGATTGGATTCTAATCAGGCAACTCTATGTAACTATTTCAAACCAGCTTGTGACTGAAGCTTAGCCTCTTCAGTCTAAGAGGGCTCTTTCAAAGGGGTTTATGATATTAGATAATGATGAAACTATATGGCTAACTCTATTTGAAAAATAAATTGATTGTGATGTGTGTAGGTTGAAAATAGTAAAAATCTAAAACCATTGGGCTTATGGAGTCAACAAATCAGTAGGTTCAGTGGTAAGGTCTCTTGACATGGAAGCTTAGGCAGGTAAGAGTTTTTAGCAAAGGTAAATCACACATGGAACATAGAGCAACACAACCATTTAATCAATAAAGGAAGTCAGAGCATACACATATGAATTCTGAGTAATAAATATGAAATCCATTGCAAGTAGTACACATAAAAATATAGATCAGAAAAACACTAAAAGCTCCATGAGAATCTCATGTCTGTCAAGAAAAAGTCCTTTGTATTACTGATATCAGTCAAATTACATAAAGCTGCAGTAATGAAAAAAATCTCCAACCCCTTTACAATTTTGATAATCTGCCCTTTAATATACCTTCTTACATGAGAGATGATCTACCTCTTGGATAGATTCATCGAACTCTTCGTATGACACCGTGCACAACAGGAAAACATGTGCTTTAATGAGAAAATGACAGCTACACTCTAAACAGTCCTTTTCATAATAGGAATCAAACTCCTACTTATTACATTAAACTACCTTATCTCTTAAAACAATTACAAATATGACAAATAATGCTTCACATGTTCTAATGGGCTATGTCATATCTCATCACTACTTTACATGTTAAATATCCTCCTCAACATATGGAAACAAACCTTATTTTTTAGGAAAACAGGACCCTATCTTCAATGAAGTCTTCAACTGATAAGATGTCTCCATTTCATGGTCTTCAAGTCATGAATTATTTCTGGCAAGGTCCCTTGACCTGTTGAATGTGTCTACCTATCCAAAACGTCTCTTAAACCTGCTCAGAAACCTTCAAAATAGCTCGTTGCGAAAACATGGCAGTTTCATAGCGTGCTTTCATAGTGTCCAAAATGACTTCGCAATCAAAATTTCTGCTTCTTTGCTCTCGCATGGTGTCCATCATGACTCGACATATCATCACTACCATTTCCCTCCATAAAATCTACAAAAAATGGTTTTAGAAGTAAAAAGAAAGCTGGCTGCAAATTTCGTAGCGTTTTTCCCGACTTCAAGCCTAGGAAACGTCGTGAAACCGTGGAAACCGTGCAATTTCCATATTTTGACTTTGTTTCAAAAAGGTACCTTCCACTATACAAATTTGGTTTTCAACATTCCATTGACCTCTTAAAACATAAACAAACCTGAACTTAAGTGTTGAGCCTTTGAGGTGTTTCTTCTTCATTAATGATGGGTTGAGCTATGGGTTTCGTTAACCACATATATTACTAGTATAGTCCCTTATTGTTGTTAGTGCAACCCCCTTATTGTTATTATTGTACCCTTGTAACCCCCATATTGTTATTATTGTGCCCTTTAATTATTATTGTTAGGTTAGCTAGGATTACATTGTGGCCCTATGGACTCCTATATATAGAAAGAAGGTTTTGTAATTTGTATCATCCAAGAATTGTTCATTCATGTAATGTATTGGAGGTTCCCCCCTCGAAGTGGTTGATTTCTAAGGTGTTGATCTCTTTTCTCTTCTATTTTTGGGGCTAGTTTCATAACATTTGGTATCGGAGCTTTGGATTATAGGATTTCGATACTCCAAACAGGTCATTGTGGAATTTTTTCTATAAATTGTTTCTACGATGGTTCAGAAGCTGAAATTTTTATAGAGTGAATCAAAAATCGTGAGGAATTTCGTGTAAAAATTTCAAATATTGGTTCACAATATTTTCGGAGATATGATCTATGGAAGTTGGGATTTTTTCAAGCTCTCGAATTTCACCTAAAACAGGTCATCGTGGAATTTTTGTTGTAACTTGTTTTCTACGAGGGTTCAGAAGTTTAAAGTTTCACAGAGTGAAGCCGCAATCCTAAGGAATGTCGTTCAAGCATTTCAGATCTTGATTCTCAATATTGTGGAGATATGGTCTGTGGAATTTAGGGATTTTCAGGCTCTCGAATTTCATCTCAAAGAGGTGACGGTGGGAAAATCGTCATAATTCTCTCTCTGAGCATCGGATTAGAGTTCCTTAAAAAGTGGTCGCAAGTACACGGACTGTAGTTTCTTGGCTATCAATTTCAAAGTCGAAGGATGAAACAGTGACCCGTGGCAAGTCGTACAATTTCACTCTACTGAACCAGTCCATAATTAGGTCATTGTGGGAGATTGAACATAACGTTGCCTTGGAGAATCCAAATCAGGTTAGACCTATGGCATTTGAAAGAGAATTCAGAGGGCTACCTCAGTGCCGAATTTCAGATATTCAAGTGTTGCAATCAAGCTGCAGATAAGCTAGTTTCAATATCGGTGCTCCTCAAAATCAAGAAAAGGTGTGTATTTTTTCTTTTTCAAATTTCATAAGTCTTGTTTGAAAAACTACTTCAAGTTATTACAAAGGCCTATTGAGCATAAATATCAGTATTGGGTTCTAAAATGCCTCCTAAAAAGAATTCAACACCCATTAAGCCCTCAGAGTACTCTACTATGACTCATGAAGATGAAGAATTGCAACATGATCTATCAAAATTACAAGAGCAAGTGCACCAAATTTCGCTCTCGCAAAGAGAAACAAGAAATGAAATGGATGTTTTGAAGAAAAGCATGGAAGATAAGATGGATGGTTTTAAGAAAGGCATGGAAGCTATGATGGATGGTTTGAAGAATGGTATGGAAGAAAAAATGGAAGGTTTGAAGGAAGACATGGAAGGTTTGAAGGAAGGTTTGTCAAATTTGATAAAAGAAATGATTCCTAATGGTGAAAAGATAGTACAAGAAACTCATGATCAGAACAAAATAAATGTTAATTGTGATTTCATAAACTCAAATGTTGGATGAAAGAACCACCATATTCCAAAGATTGATATGAGGAAGTTTGATGGCAAGGATCCCGTAACATGGATACTACAGATGGAGCAATATTTTGATTTCAATAATGTGAAAAACACACAAAAGGTATGCATTGAAACTTTACATTTAGAAAGAAATACATTTGTATGGTATTGATGGCTTTTCTCCCATAAAATTTTTTTCACTTGGTCAATTTTTACGAAGGAAATGATAACACATTATGAGGATACAAAGAGAAACACCTTATTTAGCCAATTGATAAATCTCAAAAAAAAGGGTTCAATGGTGGAGCACATTGAGGACTTCAAAAAATTGAATATAAGGGTAACTGATATTCTAGAGGAACACAGGATTGAAGCCTTCATAGGGACTTTAAAGGATAACATCCAACATGAAGTTCGAGTTTGGGAAGCTAATTCATTAGAGAAGGCATTCAGGTTGGCAAGAAAAATTGAATGTAAAATTATGGCGACAAGGAAGCCTACCACTCACATCTATAAAGATGGAAGTGTTGCTACTCCTAGACTTCCACAACCTACAATATTTACACCACAAAAATTGGAAGAAAAAAGAGCAAAAGGGCTTTGCTACAGTTGTGTAGCAAATACACTAAAGGTCATAAGTGTGCTGAGAAGAAATTATTTTACATATATTGTGAAGAGGAGGAATAAAATGAACAAGAAACTTCAAAAGAAGAGGATATACACCAGGAAGCAACCGTAGAAAAAGAATAAATGAGTCCGACCATATCATGTAATACATTGGTAGGAATTGCCACTCCTCAAACTCTCAAGATAGAAGGACATATCAAGAAGAAAAAGGTAATAGTGTTGATTGATTCGAGTAGTACCCATAATTTTATTCATTGTAAGGTAGCCAAGGAATTGAATTGTTTCCTATACCCAGCACCGGAATTTCAAGTGATGGTTGCAAATGGAGGAAATATAAATTACTCTGGAAAATGCCATATATGTATTGAATAGTCCAATGCTTTCCATCCCAATGTGAGGTGCTTATGTTGTACTAGGAGTACAATGGTAACAATCTTTGGGGACGGTAGCTTTTAATTTTCAAGAACATTTCTTGAAATTTTCTTCATAAGGAAAGAAAATCGAATTATGGGGTATCACAGGTAAGCTAGGAAAGATAATAAGCTCTAATGTCATGAAAAATCTTCTGAAGAAAGAACAATGAGGCGTAATTGCACAATTATGCTCACTAGAAGTTCCAACATCAAAATCATCTATTTCTCCAGATCTCCAAAAAGTCTTGGACAATCATTCCAAGGTGTTTGATACTCCAAAAGGACTCCCACCTATTCATGATCATGATCATTCTATTCATTTGATTCCGGGAAGTGTTCCTCAAAACATCCGGCCTTACAGATATCCTTTTGTCCAAAAGAGTTAAATTGAATGTATGATTGCATAAATGTTAGAGGCTGGTATAATTCAACCTAGTCAAAGTTCTTTCTGTGCTCCAGTAGTATTGGTGCACAAGAAATATGGATTATGGCCCATGTGTCCGGATTATAGGGAGCTCAATAAGCTCAAAATTAAAGATAAATTTCCAATTCTTGTGATTGATAAACTATTGGATGAATTACATGGAGAAATTTATTTTACCAAGTTGGATCTTCGTTCCAGATATCATCAAATTAGAATTAAGACTAAAGATATTCTAAAAAAACATTTCGAACTCATGAGGGTCATTATGAATTTTCGGTCATGCCTTTTGGCCTTAACAATGCACCTTCTACATTTCAAGGGTTGATGAATTCCATTTTCAAACCATTCCTTAGAAAATTTTTGCTACTATTTTTTGGTGATATACTAATCTACAACAGGTCTTGGAAGGATCATGTTCAACATGTTGACAGGGTGCTCAAACTATTGGAGGAGAAACAATTATATGCAAAAACATCCAAATGTTTCTTTGGAGTACAAGAGGTGGAATATCTGGGTCATATTGTATCTCACGAGGGTGTTAAGGTAGACCCTCACAAAATTAAAGCCATTAAGGAATGGAAAGTCCCCACAACCATAAAGCAGTTGCGTGGATTTCTCGGGTTAACAGGGTATTATCGCAAGTTTGTTAAGAATTATGGGAGAATAGCAGCACCTCTAACAATATTATTGAAGAAAGATGCATTTTCATGGACTCCTGAAGCAACTAAGGCCTTTGAACATCTTAAAGAGGCAATGTGCCTAGCACCAGTCTTAGCTACACCAGACTTCACAAAAACCTTTATTGTGGAATGTGATGCCTCAGGAAATGGAATTGGTGTTGTTTTAATGCAAAAAGGAAGACCCATTGCTTTTGAAAGTCGTTCAATCAAAGGAAAGTATTTAAAAAAGGCTATTTATGAGAAGGAAATGTTGGCAATACTACATGCACTAAAGAAATGGAGACCTTACCTAATGGGAAGACACTTCAAGGTAAAAAATGATCATGATAGTCTTAAACACTTTTTGGAACAAAGACTATCTTCAGAAGAGCAGCAAAAATGGGTCACAAAGATGTTGGGTTATAACTTTGAAATAATCTACAAAAAAGGGAAGCTAAATGTTGTTGCAGATGCACTCTCAAGAAAGAATGAAGAGGTGGAAGCATTGCTTTGTGCCATTTCTATTATCCAACCAGATTGGATAACCGAAGCAAGTGATGAATGGAAGAAGGACAAAGATGTATGGACACTCATTCAAAAGTTGCAGCAAGATCCTAGTACATCTGATACATTTAGTTGGAAAAATGATTCCTTATGGTACAAATATCGTTTATATCTTTGTAAGAATTCCCAACTAAAACAAAATATTCTTCTGGAATTGCACACTTCTCCTTTAGGAGGACACTCGGGATTTTTAAAAACTTACCACAGGGTGAAGAAAGAATTTTTTTGGGATGGCCTTAAATCTGATATTCAAAAGTTTGTGATGGAATGTTTGGTTTTCCAGCAGAATAAAGTTGAGACAATTAAGACCCCGGGACTTCTACAACCTTTATCCATTCCAATTCAACGTTGGGAGGAGATTTCAATGGATTTTATCACAGGTTTACCTAAGTCCAAAGGAAGGAGTGTCATCATGGTGGTAGTTGATAGACTTACCAAGTATGCACACTTTTGTGCATTATCTCATCCATTTAAAGCAAGTACAACTACTACTGCATTTATGGAAACAATTCAAAAGCTACATGGAAACCAAAATATTATTGTAAGTGATAGAGATCCCATTTTTAGATGAAATTTTTGGACAGAATTATTTTCTTGTTTGTGTACTCAACTAGCTCATAGCTCATCTTATCATCCTCAATCCGATGGTCAAATAGAGATAGTGAATAAATGCTTGGAAGGATATCTTCGTTGTTTTGTATCTGATAAGCAAGCGCAATGGGTCAAGTGGTTACCTCTCGTTGAATGGTGGTATAACACTTCCTTCCATACTACAGCAAAAATGACCCCATTTATGGTACTTTATGGATATCATCCACCTTCCATCACATATTCTTTAAGGGAAAATTCTAGGGTTCAATCAGTGGAGGATCACATCGAGCATCAACAGGAATTTCTCCAAATCTTAAAGGATAACCTAAATTTGGCACAAAATCGAATGAAAAAATAGGCAGATCAACATCGCAGTGAGAGAAGTTTTGATGTGGAAGATTTGGTATTTTTACGGCTACAACCATACAACCAAATGTCCCTCAAGAAAGCTAAGAAGGATAATAAATTATCACCAAAGTACTATGGTCCTTACAAGGTGTTGCAAAAGATTGGTACTATGGCATACAAATTGGAGCTTCCTGCTTCTTCACGAGTGCATCCATTTTTCCATGTTTCATGCTTAAAAAAGGTTATAGGGGACAAAATTCCAGTTCAAACAATATTTCCAGAACTTGATGAGGAAGGAAAAACCATATTGGAACCTGAAGCAGTCATGGAAACAAGAACTCGACAACTACAAAATCGATCAATTTCAGAGTATCTCATCAAATGGAAGAACTTACCCACTGAATATTCTACATGGGAAGATGAGAATTTTATACAGAAGCACCCAGAGCTACTCAAGTGTTGAGGACAACACTTTTTTGAAGGAGAGGAGAATGTTAGGTCCTTATATTACTAGTATAGTCTCTTATTGTTGTTAGTGTAACCCCCTTATTGTTATTGTTGTACCCATGTAACCCCCATATTATTATTATTGTACCCCTGTAACCCCCATATTGTTATTATTGTGAACTTATATTATTATTTTTAGGTCAGCTAGGATTACATTATGGCCCCACTAGGATTACATTGTGGCCCCATGAACTCCTATATATAGAAAGGAGGTTTTGTCATTTGTATCATCCAAGAAATTTTCATTTATGTAATGTATTAGAGGTTGCCCCCTCAAAGTGGCTTATTTATAAGGCGTTGATCTCTCTTTTCCTCTATTTTTGGAGCTGGTTTCATAACAGTTCCTCAACTACAGTCATCTTTAAACCCTTCTTCTCCAACTCCTCATGGATCATATCTAACTACTCTTGGAGGTCTTTTACTTGGTCCTTAAGTTTTTTGATGCTGGATTTCAAGTGCAGGTTCATTCTTCTAACATGCTTTACCTCTTTCCTCAATGGCATAGTCCATTTGATTAATTGTTGTGTATCATCTAAGGTCTTTGATACACTATCAACTTGCTTTTCCCAAATCTCTTTCATTTTCTCAAACTGCACTTTTTGGACATTATGTTTCCTTGCCTCTTTCTTCATGACTGCTATTTCATGATTTTCTAACTTCAACTATTCCTCAAGGACCTCAAACTCTGTTTTTTCAATAATTTTCTCATTTCCTTTCTTTTTCTTGATGACTTGATCCTCTTTTGCAGGTGATGATAGGTCAATGATACTTGGTGGTGGATGGATAGTGTCAGTGGCTGGATGAACTTCTTTACTGCTTTCCAAAATTTTTCTAGCATGTATTGTCATGGGTTTCCTAGCCTGAAACATAAAACCTACATCCTCACCTTCAAAGTCTAACTTCTTTGTTGATTTAGCTTTCTTGAGGTTCTTTCCTCCCTCATCTATATCCTTAGCTTAGACTATGGGAGTCTCTTCAATATTAATAGCATGTAGAATGTCTTCTAAATTGACTTTAGCCACTGTTTGGCTCCTTGTAATCCTTTTATTGCTATGTTTACTCATAGTTGGCTCTTGTTTTGCAGGTTTTCTCATAGTTGAATTTTGTTTTGCAGGTGAAACAATAGGTGTATCAATTTTCTGCAACTGCTCTGTTTCCATGATTATTGGTTCAATGTTCTCTGCCCCTACTGGTTCACTTTGTTCTGCCACTGAAAGTGATGTTATACCTCTAGATTTAGGATTTCTTTTAGGGGTGATGGCATCAACTTCAAAACCCCTGACAAACAGAAAAGAAGACCAATCTCTGCCTAGTCTTTTTTAACTCATCTAAAACCAGCAAATTTATTAAACCATGATGAAAAAGTGAGGTTTCACTTCCTTCAGTTTTAGCTTGAACTTTATTTTCCATTTTTTCTAAGCTTCTATATAAATAAAAAGGTAGATCAAGAGATATCTTACCAACAAAATGTAGAAGAAGCTTGAAGTGGTAAGAATAAAATTTATGATATCTCCCTTCACAAGTGAAGTATTTCTGAATGATAAGAAGTAGCTTTGAGAAATTATCTTTCATGCATCTCCTTGGAAGTGTGCATTTGTAAGGTCAACCTCACTATGTTCTAGCTTGATAAATTCTTTAAATTCCTTCATGTTGAATTTGAAACCTTTGAACCATTTTTCTTCTCCTCTTGGAATCCTTGTTGTTGCTGCAATGGTTTCTGGTGTTATAGTGAGGTTCAACATTCCCACTTTTGCGGATGTCCCATTGAAATTTAGGGCAAACTCTTTACAAACTTATACATGGAATCTTTGCAATATTTGGAAAAACTGCAAACACCCTATTTTTCTGGAAACTTTTGAAGTTGTTGGGTCTTCATTTATCAGGTTCATGTCTGATGACTCATATATGAGACAGTGGAAACCTTTTTTGGTTTTCCTCTTTGCAGCCATGGTACTTTTATGTCTTTCCTGCCTCGCTTGATCAATGATACCTGCAAAATTTTGAAAATACCAGCCACAGCTTGGGCTCAGTGAAATAGCTCTCCAAAGCTCAATAACATGCAAAGAGGGAGCAAAGAATGAAAAATGACTCAATTGGGAAAGATTTTGAAGTTTGATGACAACTCATGGCATAATGATGACTCACACATGCTTAAAATGGTAATAATGACTTCAGCCATGACCATTGTACCTTAATCTTAACCCTGATTGACTCAAATGGCATCTATCTTATCCCTTTCAATCATTTACTGACACCTAGCAGTTGTTTTGACATGACAGATAGGAATCCTCCCTTTCGTAGCATACCTGGTGTATTTCTTGGCAGTTTCGCTATGAAAGTATTAGAAGTTTCGTAGCGAAAAGTGTGTTTTCTCTGTGTATTTCGCTATGAAAGTAGGGATTCTAGGCTAAAATGACTTTTTTGGAGTTATAAACTTGGGAAATGAAAAGTGTCAGAAAATAATGACTGATGTGACATGAAAATATTTGAATGAGGGTGAGTTTTGGACTTTAGGATAAGATAAAGAGAAAAATTTAAAATTTTCCTTAACCAAGTAATGAAAAATGAATTCTATGACCCTACCTTTGACACATGAACCTCTAAGACTTTGTCAAATGATGTTTCATTTTTTTTATGAGTGATAATAGTGGCTCCACTTGGGATGATGTGCCCATGTGGTACACCAAAGAACATGTAGTTCCAGTGCCATCCATCTTCTTGGAAATAAAAACTCTGAAATTTATGAAGACTTCGTCAAGCTCTTCTGGCCTTCTCCTCGGGCTCAAACTTGATGATTACTGCTGAAAAACCAAATCTATACATACTAAAAAGATGCTCAGTTTACTTGAGCTTATTCATACACATTCCTACCTACCCTAACAACCGCAATCTTCATGTTTTATTTGAGAAACATGAAATCTCCAATAAAGCTAGTCAATGAGCTGATATGAGGCTTGAACCCCTTGACTGCACTTGAACCAAATGAAAATTGGATATTGAAATGACCAAGGCAACATAAAATGGGTTTGAATTTTACAATGAAAACATAATCAGAAATTTGAACTATAGAACTCTTCCATGTAGTCAGCTATAGGATCATAGAAGACATAGTCTGTTTGATGATTCTCAAGACGTTTTACAGTTTCAGACATATCATATATGATTTATTTAGCAACATAATATTTGAGATGTGTGTTATCAAACTCATTTTCAAACTAATTTTCAAGAACAAGGTATTCTTCCTCAATCTCAAAAGAGAAAGGTAGCATCACCCTCTCTTTGTGTTCTGGCATGGAAAACTTTTGAAAACACTGATCTTGATCATGAAGACTGTTATCACTCATAATTTTTGAAACATCATTTGATGAATTTTTAGAGGTTGATGTGTCAGAGTTAGGGTCATAGAATTCATTTTTCATTACTTGGTCAAGGAAAACTTTTAATTTTTCTTATTTAGCCTATCCTAAGGTCTAAACTCGCACTCATTCAAATCCTTCCATGTCACATCAGTCATTATTTTCTGAAATTTTTCATTTCCCAAGTTTATAGCACTGAAAAATTCATTTTAGCCAAGAATCCACACTTTCGTAGCGAAATACACAGAGAAAATGCACTTTTCGCTACGAAACTGCTAATACTTTCGTAGCGAAAATGCCTAGAATTACACTAAGCACGCTACAAAAGTAAGGATTCCTGTCTCTCTTGTCAAAACAGCTGATAGGTGTTAGTTCATGATTAGAGGAGATAGGGTGGAGGTTATTGAAGTCTTTTATGGTTAATTCAAAGGTACATAACCATGTATGAGGTCATCATTACCCTTTTGGTATGTGTGTGTCATGATTTAAGCATGAGATGTCATTTAAAACAAAAAACCTTATCCTAAGCTGTTATTTGTCATTCAAAATTCATTCTTGCATGTGAAACATCTCAATGTCACTTTTTGAGAGATGCTTCATCACATCAAGCAACTCGCTGTCCAATTTGGCTTTACAAGTGTCACCTTTTTAAGAGGGTAGTTTGGTTATAAAAGGAGATGGTCATGTACAAGAAAGAACAAAAAGTAGGCTCTGTGGATAAGATAGAAGCTCATGGAACTTAAGTTATTCATGGAGGACCTTACCTTTTCTGAAGCATACATCAGTTCAACTTATTTGAATTTCTACTGGAGCTAACAAGGAAATTGTTGTGTTTTTGGATTGTTTGAGAAGTAAGTTTAAAGAGAATATTATGGATGAAAAGAGATAAATTTGGAAATACTGAGAGAGGTTATTGTCAATAATAGGACAAGGAAAAATAACCTCTCTCATTTTTCTCACAGGTGCTATCAATTGGGAGATAAAAGGATTTATTTGAGCCCTATTTTCAGAAAACAAAGTTTTCCTGTTTTACACATGTTTTTCCAATGCAGGTTCTGGAAAGCTGGAGATGGATTTCAAGAAAAAAAGAGAGGTTTTTATTGGTAACATTATTATTGAAAAAAAAATCCTCCATTTGTGCAAAATACATCATGGATTCCGAGATATAAGCTCTTTTCTAGGATCTATTTTTCAGAAGAAAAAAAAACAGGAAAAATCTGCAAAGAGGTTTTAAATATGAAAGGCGAGATTGATTGTGTTCCTCATTATTTTGATGAGGTCCAAAACATGAATAGGGGTTCATGTAATGTTGAATACCAATTAAAGTACCTCCAAGAGCAGTTAGAATTGATCCATGAGGAGTTGGAGAAGAAGGGCTTAAAGATGATTGTAGTTGAGGAGCCAATAGCTCAACTCATCATCAATGAAGAAGAAACACCTCAAGACTCATAGTTTGAAGTTGGTTTATGTTTTTAAAGGTCAATGGAATGTTGGAAAAATTTTTTTATAGCTAGAAGGCATATTTTTGAAGCTAGGTAAAAATTTGGAATTTACACTGTTTTCAGCAGTTTCGTAGCGTTTCCTAGGTCAAAGCTAGGAAAACACTACGAAACTACCTGTAGTTTTCTTTTTGCATTTAAAAATATTTTTGGAAGCTTCCAAGGGGTGGAAATGATATGTAAGATGTGTCAAGGCATGATCAGGACCATGCAAGAGAAAAGAAACACAAATTTTGATGGCAAAGGTCATTTTTTGTATGCTACGCTATGAAACTGTCATACTTTCGTAGCGTGCTGTGTTGAAGCTTTATGAGCAGGTTTTTGGGCAGTTTTGGATAGGTGGATAATTTCAAAAGGTCAAAGGACTATGCCAGAAGTCATCCAAGACTTGAATACCATGAGATGAATACAACTCATCAGGCAAACCATTTGTTGAAGGTAAGGACCAGTTTTCCTTAAAAATAGGGTTTGTTTCCAGATTTGGAGGAGGCTAATTAAGATGTCATGTAGTAATGAGTTCTATCACAGCCTATTCGAACATGTGAAGGACTAGTTGTCAAAGATGTAATTATTTTTATGATATAAGGTAGTTTATGTAATAATTAGTATTTTGAGTCTTATTAGGAAAATGACTGTTTCATAGTGTAACTATCATTTTATCATTAAATCACATGTTTTCTTGTCATGAAAGGTGTCATTAGGAATAGTTCGATGAATCTAGCCAAGAGGCAGATCATCTCTCATGTAACAAGTCTATTAAAGGGCAGATATTCAAATTTGTGAAGGGTTGGAGACTTTTTGCAGCAAACTGCTGCCTTATGTGTTTTGACTCATATCAGTAATACATAGTGGCTTTCTTCTTGACAGACCTGAGATTCTCATGGGGTTTTTAATGTTTTATTTATCTACATCTTATGTTTCACCACTTGTAGTAGATTTCATTTCTATTACTCAGAATTCATAACTCTTTGCTCTGACTTCCTTTAGTAATGAAATGACTATGTTTTCCTATGTTTTATGAGTGAATTATCTTTGAACCACTAGCAGTAGATTTCATTGCTATTACTCAGAATTCATAACTCTATGCTCTGACTTCCTTTAGCAATGAAATGACTGTGTTTTCCTATGTTTTATGAATGAATTTCCTTTTTTAAATACCCCTATCTGCCTCAGCTTCCATGTCAAGGAACCTTGCCACTGAAACTACTGATTGTTGACTCCATAAGCCCAATGGTTGCAAGCCTGCATTCTTTCAACCTACATACACAAAAAACCAAGTTACTTTCCAAATAGAGTTAGCCATCTAGTCCTATCATTATCTAATATCATAAACCCCTTTGAGAGATCCCTCTCAGACTGAAGAGGCTAAGATTCAGTCAAAAGCTGGTTTGAAACAGTTACATAGAGTTGTCTAATCAGCAGCCAATTAGGTGCAATTTTGTGATAACAAAGACTATGGGATTGAATTTTGTCTTCTAAAACTTCAATGTCTTTCTCAATGTTCTTAGCAACTTCATCCAAAAATTGAATCTTATCTTCTGACTTGCACTTAAATGAATTTAAATAAGAAGACAAAGAAAAAGAAAAATTTTCATCCACTTCCTCATTATAATGATCATCATTCCATTGTTTAAAACCTTGAATGGAAGGAGAGTCTGCCACCAACTTTGTTCTTTCCATCCATGTTTCCAAAAAAATAAGCCGAAACTCTCCAAATGACTTAATAGATATGACAGGAAAGCTTTCAATCCATTGTTTACATTTCCCTTGAAATGAATCATAGAACAATATGATGAAAATATCTTCATGTCTAACTCTAAGAAGCTTAGTAAAGTCATGAAAATATGATATATACTTCAAGGTCAAACTCAAATCTTCTCCATTAAATTTTTGGCCATTCCTTAAAAAATATGCATCCTTGGGAAAAGGATTTGGGAAGCCATAAGTTTTTGAAAAATATATACCTGCATACCTTGAAACAAGAATGGCAGCATTCGAGTTCTTCATAAGTCCAGTGGAATCACCATGAATCTATGAAATTTTGAATTCTTCAACAATGGATTCGCCAAGGTAGTTGCAGCCTTGAACATATTCTGAGCTCCTGCTACCTTCAAGAGTTCAGCTTCAAAATTTTCGGGAGATGTATATCTTCAGACTCCCGGTAGATGCACCAAAATGTTATCACAAAATTGCACTTGATTGGATGCTAATCAAGCAAATCTATGTAACTGTTTCAAACCAGCTTGTGACTTAAGCTTAGCCTCTTCAGTCTGAGAGGGCTCTCTCAAAGGGGTTTATGATATTAGATAATGATGAAACTAGATGGCTAAATCTATCTGAAAATTAACTTGATTGTGATGTGTGTAGGTTGAAAATAGTACAGGTCTACAACCATTGGGCTTATGGAGTTAACAAATCAATAGGTTCAGTGGTAAGGTCTCTTAACATGGAATCTGAGGTATTAAGAGTTTTTAGCAAAGGTAAATCACACATGGAACACAGAGAAACACAACCATTTCATCAATAAAGTAAGTCAGAGCATACACATATGAATTCTGAGTAATAAAGATGAAATCCACTGCAAGTAGTACACATAAAAATATAGATCACAAAAACACTAAAAACTCCACGAGAATCTCAGGTCTGTCAAGAGAAAGTCCTTTGTATTACTGATATCAATCAAATTACATAAAGCTACAGTAATGCAAAAAATCTCCAACTCCTTTACAATTTTGATAATCTGCCCTTTAATAGACCTTCTTACATCATATATGATTTTCCTCTTGGCTAGATTCGTCAAACTCTTTCTATGACACCTTGCATAACAGGAAAACATGTGCTTTAATGAAAAAATGATAGCTACACTCTAAACAGCCTGTTTCCTAATAAGACTCAAACTCCTATTTATTACATTAAACTACCTTATCTCCTAAAATAGCTACATATATGACAACTAATGCTTCATATGTTCGAATGGGCTATGTAATAGCTCATCACTACTTGACATATTAAATATCCTCCTCAACATATGGAAATTAACCCTATTTTTTAGGAAAACATGAAAGTCTTCAACTGATGATTTGTCTCAATTTCATGGTCTTAAAGTCATGGATGATTGCTAGAAAGGTCCCTTGACCTGTTGAATATGTCTACCCATCCAAAAATTCTCTTAAACCTTCTCAGAAACCTTCAAAACATCTCGCTATGAAAACATGGCAATTTTGTAGCGTGCTTTCGTAACGTCCAAAAAATGACTTTTGCAATCAAAATTTTTGCTTCTTTTCTCTTGCATGTGTCCATCATGACTTGACATATCATCACTACCATTTCCCCTCCATAAAAGCTGTAAAAAATGGTTTTAGAAGCAAAAAGAAAGCTACAAAAATTTTCGTAGCGTTTTCCTATCTTCAAGCCTAGGAAACACTACGAAACTGTGGAAAACTATACAATTTCCAGATTTTGACTTTGTTTCAAAAAGGTACCTTCTAGCTGTACAAATTTAGTTTTCAACATGCCATTGACCTCTCAAAACATAAAAAAAACTCAACTTAAGAGCCTTGAGGTGTTTCTTCTTCATTAATGATGAGTTGAGCTATGGGTTCCTCAACTAGAATCATCTTTAAAGCCTTCTTCTCCAGCTCCTCATGGATCAATTATAACTGCTCTTGGAGGTATTTTACTTAGTCCTTCAGTTTTCTGTTGCTGGATTTCAAGTGCTGGTTCATTCTTCTAACATTCTTTACCTCTTTCCTCAATGACATATTCCATTTGATTAATTGTTGTGTATCATCTAAGGTATTTGATACATTATCAACATGCTTTTCCCAAATCTCTTTCATTTTCTAAAAATGCACTTTTTGGACATTATGTTTCCTTGCCTCTTTCTTTATGACTGCTATTTCATGATTTTCTAACTTCAACTATTCATCAAGGACCTCAAACTATGATTTTTCAATAATTTTCTCATTTCTTTTCTTTTGCTTGATGACTTGATCCTCTTTTTCAAGTGATGATAGGTCAATGATACTTAGTGGTGGTTGGACAATGTTAGTGGTTGGATGAACTTATTTACCGCGTTCCAAAAATTTTCTAGCATGTCTTGTCATGGGTTTCCTAGCCTGAAACATAAAACCTACATCCTCACCTTCAAACTCTAACTTCTTTGTTGATTTAGCTTTCTTGAGCTTCTTTCCTCCCTCATTTATATCCTCATCTTGGACTATGGGAGTCTCTTCAATATCAATAGCATGTATAATTTCTTCTAAATTGCCTTTAGCCAGTGTTTGGATCCTTGTAATCATTTTTCTACCATTTTTACTCATAGTTGGCTCTTGTTTTGCAGGTTTTCTCATATTTGACTTTTGTTTTGCAGGTGAAACAACAGGTGTATCAAGTTTCTGCAACTACTCTGTTTCTATGATTACTGGTTCACTTTGCTCTGCCCCTACTGGTTCACTTTGTTCTGCCACTGAAGGTGATGCTATACCTCTAGATTTAGGAGTTCTTTTAGGGGTGACGACATCCACTTCAAAACCAATGAAAAACAGAAAAGAAGACCAGTCTCTGCCTAGTCTTTTTTAACTCATCTAAAACCAGCAAATTTATTAAACCATGATGAAAAAGTGAGGTTTCACTTCCTTCAGTTTTAGCTTGAACTTTATTTTCCATTTTTTCTAAGCTTCTATATAAATAAAAAGGTAGATCAAGAGATATCTTACCAACAAAATGTAGAAGAATCTTGAAGTGGTAAGAATAAACTTTATGATATCTCCCTTCACAAGTGAAGTATTTCTAAATGATAAGCAGTAGCTTTGATAAATTATATTTCATGTAGCTCCTTGGAATGGAATTTTTAAGGTCAACCTCACTATGTTCTGGCTTGATAAATTCTTTACATTCCTACATGTTGAATTTGAAACCTTTGAACCATTTTTCTTCTCCTCTTGGAATCCCTGTTGTTGCTGCAATGGTTTCTAGTGTTATAGTGAGGTTCAACATTCCCACTTTTTTAGATGTCCCATTGAAATTTAGGGAAAAATATTTATAAAATTGTACATTACATCCTTGCAATATTTGGAAAAACTGAAAACACCCTATTCTTCTAAAAACTTCTGAAGCTGTTGGGTCTTCTTTTATCAGGTTCATGTCTGATGGATCATATCTGAGACACTCGCCACCTTTGTTGGTTCTCATATTTGTAGCCATGGTACTTGTTATCTCAAAATAAAACCCTAATAGGCTGCTGATCAAGAAGACTCTGAGTAACTATTTCAAACCAGACTTTTAGTTGAGGCTTAGCCTCCTTAACCTGAGAGGGCTCTCTCAATAGGTTGTGATTTTCAAATAAGGATTAGATGGCTAACTCAATGAGTAAAATTGATAAAAATGGATAATTGGTTGTAATGCTAATTAAAAAACATCTATTGGGCTTATCGAGTCAAGTGTGTTTTCACAAAACATGAGTATCAACTTCATATGGAAGTCAGGGCATTTCAGGGTTCAGATGCATCAAAAGAACAGTAGGACAGAAACTAAACACAGTTCATGAACATATGAAGGAAGTTAGAGAACCTTCAGTGAATTCTAAGTAACATACATTCATGCCACTACAAGTAATTGAAAGAGGAAAACCATGAGAATATCAAACATCAATAACCCTTTATGAATCCTGAGTGATGAAACCAATATCTTTGTATTAATATAAAAACACAGTTTCTGCTACAACAAAACGATATGTTTGTTAATGAAAATTTCCAACCCTCTGCAATTCGACTTCTTGTCTCTTATAGAGTCATCATTACCTTCTTGGATTCTCTCCAAACACTTGAGAAAAATTCGAATTTTCTAGCTTGACACCTATCAACTGCTAAAACAAACTTTTAATTACATCTGACATTTAAATTGTCTGTTCTAGAGTCCTAATACAACTAGGATTAAAACTCTTTATTATAACTTAACAACCTTATCTAAACATTAAATCTTCTATATGATAGCTACTCCTCCTAAACTTCAACCTTGATGATGTCCATCTCCTTGCTGTTAGACTGTATTGATTTTCTTCTTATCTGCCCTGAAAGATAGGCATGCTCCCCGCAAAATAGCTATAGTGCTTAATTTATGTTTCTTCAAACCATCTGTTGACCAATCTGTGCTCAAAAACATGTGGCAATTTCTTATTAAACTAATGTGAATTCACCCTTCCAGCAGTGCCCAAACCAAAATTTTGAAGGAGTGTTGAAAATGTTAACATTACTGCGCTACGAAACTGTCTGTTGTTTTCGTAGCGCAACACTTTACCTTTGAAAACTTCACTTGGAACCTTCATTTTTCTGTGTTTTTCCATTGGATCTTCACTTGTGATTTTTATACATTATTCAGTAGCATCAAGGTTTAAAAAACAAATCTTTTCACCGTTTTAAACCTTGCAAAAATTTTCAAACGTCATCCTACAGCAGTTTCGTAGTGCGCTACGAAAATGTTGTGCATGACACCTACAACAGTTTCGTAGCGCGCTACGAAACTGCTGTGTCTATCTTTTCACAGATTTTTCCAAAATGTTAAGTTTCAAACCTTTACTTCCATCCTTCTAGTTATATATAAGCTCTCATAATCAACAAAATTCAACTCTGAACTACTTTCAGAAATGAAATCTTTCCACGTAACCCCAAAAATGTGTTAGGAGATGTCACTTACTGTTTACACTCATTTTTGTTGTGGTTGATCTTCAGGATTTTCTAGATGTATTTCAAGATCTTAAACCTGCCTTTTAAGCCTTCTATTATTAGCTCTTAGTTTGGTATTAACCATCCTTATGAACTTTTCTTCCTTGATTGCAGGGACGGTCCATATGTAGAATTGATCCTCACTGTTGATTGACTCAATGTTTGAAACCCTTTCTAGCTCCCACATACCTTTCAACCTCTCAAAGTTTGACCTTTATACAACATGCATTCTCACTTTCTTCTTCAATTTATCAATTTCAATGTTTGCAAGTCTCAGTTTGTCTTTAACCTCCTCATAACTACTATTTTCTCTCTGAGTATTAAAAACTCTGTTTCTGTCTTCTTCACGCATTGTTGATGATATATTTATGGGTTCTTCAAAAACATTTGCATCCTCACCTCCTGTTTGGTCTATCTCCATGTCTGGATGCTGTAATTTCTTAGATTGCCTAGTCAAGGGTTTTCTAGGCTTAAAGACAAACTCTGACACTTCATCCTCAAAATCTAATTTTTTGGATGTTTTCAATTTCTTTGATTTTCCACTTGTATCCAGTTTGATAAAATCTGCTTGAACCAAGGGAGACTCTTCAATGTCAATAAATTGTAATATATCATTCAAGTCACCTCTTAATTCCAAGTTTTCATCTGTGACCACAACCTTACCCTTCTCCTTTGACCTTTGACTCCTAGTCAACTTCTTCTAAGTTGTTTTAATAGTTGATTGTTCCTGAATTGTATCTTTGACATGAGTTCTCTTCTTATGTGCAGATTGAGGAGTCCTTTGGATATTCAATGATGTGTTTATCATTGGTTCCTTAACCTGTTTCTCGGGCTTAATCTTGACAAACCTCCTTGATTTTGTTTTTGCAGGTTTAGTAGTCTTTGATGGAGATGTTTCTTTGACTTGAGGGCTAGCACCTGTTCCTTGAACCCCTATTCCACTCAAAAAGAGAAATGCAGACCATTCTCTATTCACTTTCTGAAGCTCATGCAAAACTATTAACTTGACTAGACCATGATGAAATAATGAGGTTTCACATGCCTAAGTTTTCATCTGTACTTTGTCTGCCATCTTGGCCAGACTTCGAAATAGAAAGAAAGGTAAGTCTAGAGAGATTATTTCTGTGAAATGAAATAAGATTTTAAAGTGGGAAGTGTACACCTTGTGGTATATCCCTTCACAGGTGAAGTACCTTTGGATGTTGTAGAGAAGATTGGAAAATGCGTCCTTGACATAACTTCTTGGCACAACTTCGTTCAAATCAGTATCCATAAACTCTAGTTTCAAAAAGATTTTGTAGGGTTGGATTTAAAACCTAAAATTATTGAACCATCTATCTTCCCCCCTTGGAATTTCTGTGACTGCTGATATAACTTCAGGAGAGATTGGTAAATTGAGAAAACCAACCTTTGTGTTTGACCCTGTGAAGTTAATAGAAAACTCTTTGGTAACCTGATTATGCCCTCCTTGAAGCTTTTCACAGAACCTCCAGCACCCTACCTTCTTGAAGGCTTCTTCAACAGATTTATCTCTTATGAGAGCTTCTAAACCTTCGGGTTCTGTTCTCAGATAGTGACCAGACCTGTGATTTCTCTTTTCTTCTGTCATCTTCCTCCTGAAAACCCTATGTCTTCAACAAACCTATAATAGACCTCCTTATTGGATGAACTGGCTCGCTTGAAAATTTGGTTTAGCCTCGCTTGATTAGAAATCCCGCTTTAGACTGAAATTATTTTCAAAATCACTTGATTATCAAGTATCGAAACTATTGACATAACATCAATTGGGTTCAGCCTCGCTTGATTGAAATTATGCCTCTCTTGAAAACTTAAGGGAAGCTCCGGTTTCTTATCATGAGCGTCTCTTTCAAACAATAGATATGCATGCAATGTTTTCTTTGTATGAGACAAAATCGATGATAACCAACCATTTTTCAAATTTTAAAAGGACCAATGACAAATGACCCGTAACAAATATCATAATGATTTTCATAATTGCTTTGGATGGTTGCATGCGTGAGGGAGGATTCGTGGACTGACACCTAATCATGAAAATTTAACCAAAATTGATGGATGTGATAGCTAAACTAAAAAAATATGAATCCCTAATTTCGTAGTGCTAGTAATGTGATTTCGGGATTTTGCGCTATGAAAAAACCAGTGTTTTCATAGCACAGAAGTAGTTTTTTACACTGTGCACGCTATGAAAACGTGGTTTCATGGTTTATTCAATTTAAAAAAAAAAAGACTTAAAATATGGTTTTCAAAATGTGGTATGAGACTTCTAAATAGTAAAGCAAGGTTTATGAAATTTATTTGCTGATGAAATAAGACTTGTAACCTATGGCTTAGACCCTATAGAACATAAAAATGACTCAAACCCTATCTAATACCATGACTTAGTAGCAAGTATAAACTAATCAAGTTTAGAAAATTTTAATAGTGATAATAGTGGCTCCACTTGGGATAGTGTGCCCCTGTGGTACACTAAGAACTCCCAGCACCAGTGCTATCCATTTTTTGATAAAAACATAATTTTTATTGACAAGAATATTCTTCAAACTGTTGGGCCTTCACCTCGGGCTTAATATTTCTATTTCAGCTTGTCATTTATTATCAAAAACTGAAAATATGAATATATACAATGTCATGAGTCATTTATAATGCTTCAACAAACATAATGCTTTAGGAACCTGCCATTAATAGGCCCTACAGCATATGATCCTCCAACAATTTCCTGCAATATGTGAGTGTTGTTCCTGTTAGAGTCAGCCTTTGCATCCTTCCTTTAGTGATCAAACATGCTCTTACAAAGTGATTTTAAGGTGTCAAGGTCAAATTTTGTCATTTCAATGAGTCTTCAAGCAAAATTTGGTCACTAGGCATTAGGTCTAGGGTTTGCTTTCACTTCTTCCAAAGTTGTCCAAATGACAGTACATGTCACCATTCAGCTGAGTGTACCATCATTCATAGGGTTTTCATCATCATTTCAAGTTCCATTGAGTCATTTCACAGCTTGTTCATGCTTCAGTTGTGCTTTGGTAAGGTCCATTTCCCTCTCCTAGGGTTTTGGAGGTAATTTCTCTTGGATGGTCAAATCATCGAAAAACTTGTATCCTGATGTTCATACACCTTCCCCTATCATTAATTCACCTAATTAAACACTTCCCATCACTTAGATCCCCCAAATTCCTCATTTTTGCACAAACCCTAGTTTCTAGCCAAAACTTGGCAATTTCCTAGGCTAGGCCTATGTTTTGCCCTTTTGGACCCCTTCCCCTCACTCAATCTCTGTGATTCCACTTCCCCCTGCTTCCTAACATCCCTCCCTACTTCCAAAAATTTCCCCAAGAATTTAGAAGCCCCCTATCCCCTTCATTTCGCTTCATTTCGACAAAATTCCTTGTTTCACACATCGGGATAAGTTTCACTCAAAAGAGGTTTCAGAGAAATCAAAGATGAATTTTGGAAAATTGAGAGAGGTTTTTGTTCCCAACATGCCAAGGAAGAAAAACCTCCTTCATTGTTTACACAGTTATCATGGTTTTGTAGAAATGTCAAAAATACCGTTGCCTCAGGAGAATTGAATGCACCTCTGAAGTGACCTTGGGAAAATCAAGATTTCTCCTAGCATGGTTGGCCAAATGACTTACATGATGAGTCAAATGATAACTAGACAGAAATATATTTCCAATGAGCTATCATGAGCTCAATTTGGAGTTGAGGAAGACCTTCAAAAGTTGACTGCAAAAGCACTCTGCCTTGAGGCAGCCTCATTCTGATCATTTTGACTAGTGTTGGGAGATTTAATTTTTGACAGGGTAAATGAAATCCAAATTGCATAATTCCACTTGTGTTGGAAAGTAGACTCTAATATCTTTCCAACGAGCTATCACACGCCGGATTTTGACACCGGGAAGGCCTCGAAAAGCTTCCCGAAAAATGCACTATGTGGCAAGAGCGACCCACTTGAGGGGAGCGACCCACTTGGACATTTTTCACAGTGTAAAAATGAATGGGAGCGACCCACTTGGGGGGAGAGACCCACTTAAACAACAAAGCCCAGAAATTTGTGTTTTGCGCCCAGTTTTGATTCAAGTTGACTCCAGCTGCTTCCAAACAGGTTTCAAAGCATTGCTCAGTAGATTTTAAGTATGGTTGTGATGTCTTGAAGTGGGAAAAATGATTTATTTAAAGGAAGAAGTGAAACCCTATATACATGGAAGATTTGTTCCTTAGGGTTTTAAATACATATGGATGGTTTTGTGAAGGTTTTCCCACCTTGAATGGTTGATATATATACCTTTGCATATATGGTCAAAGTCTCACTGCCCTCACACTCATTCTACCACTGTTGTCACTACCATGTGATCATATCGTCGTCCCTTCCCCATATTCATTATCCTCATATCCCTTTATACTTTTGGTTCCCATGTGAAATCCCAAACCCTACTACTTACTACTACATTCCTCCATTGACACAAGCCTAATCTCCATAACACTCAAAGGTTGTTTCTTTGTCCTTGATTCCACTTGACTCACTGATATGTCGCCATTTCATTTCACTCATGTCCTTAGAAACTACCCCCCCATCACCATATCCCATTCCTATCTCACTTATAGGGGTTCTCAATCCCTCATTCCCCTTTGGCACGCATTTGGCGATTGGAGACAAAGACATCAAGGTCTCATTTCTCATTTTCAACAGGTTGAACATACACATTGCTACACCATGACTGACAACAACACATCATACAACCGAGACAGTGTTTTCACCACAGGAACTGCATGCACCAGGAGAGCACTAAAATGGCGGAAAAGGCCTGATCCACTCTGGATTTTGGCCGAGGCTTCATTGAATGAGCAAGATACATGATGGAGGATCTTCGCTCCGAATTTGGGCAAATTCGGAGAAAATTTTGTCATTTTCAAATTTTTGGTCTCAAAAACAGGTTTTTCAGTTAAGCGGGTCGCGCACTCATGCGCTCACTTTTTTTGGGGACACTTGCTGGAGGAAATTTTTGCATTTTTGGATTTTTCATGGTTAGTTATGCATCCTCAGAAATCAACTAAGCATTTCATCAAAATCTGGATGGTCAAAAAGCTCAAAAACACCATGAAAACCACCTTGCTGCCACCTTTTGCACCAGCAGGAAGTACCTATGGGAGAATGAGGTTTTGGAGGGTCAAATGAGCTCCAAATTCAGAAATTCGACTTGGGTTGGATAGTCAACATCCAGGGCTTTCCAACGAGCTATCATGAGCTCAATTTGGATGCCGGGAAGTACCTCCAATTCAGGCTGAAAAACGCGCGACCCACTCGGCTCAAGAGCGACCCACTTAAATTTTTCCTGAATTTTCAGCTGCCAGCTCAGATTTTCGCCTAGTATGGACCAGTTTTGTTTGTGGATGGAATTTTTGGGTTTTTATGATGTAAATGTATATTGGGCATGTAACTTTGGCTTATTTTTATCTCTTCTATAAGATTCACTCTCAAAAGGGTAAAAAATCATGTAATGGATCAGTTTCCACTCTTTTAGAGGCAAGTTGTTAGCTGCCTAGATTGTAGTTCCATGATTAGAATTGGTTGAAACTGATCCCTGAAGAGGGAATTCGACCCCTAGAGGTGGGGAAAGGAGTTAGAGTGATCTATATATTGTAATTTCTGAGGCATTCTACAGGTTGGACTCTTGGGATACTTTTGATACTATTGTACATACTTTTCATATTTTGGCTAAGGAAAGATCAGGGGTTTTGCGGCACTTGTTGGGATCCTTGTGGTGTTCTGTTCTTGATGGTGTTTCTTCTTTGTTTACTGTAAGTTTCTTCATGTTTAATGTATGCCATCCTTTCATATGCTTCTGAACTAAATTGAATGAGTAAGTGAGGTTGAATCCATTGTTTACAGTGCTTGGCCTTTGAATTCAGTTAGTTCTATATGTTTTCAGCTGTTTGGAGAGGATCCAAGTTCTTCTTTGCCCTCTTCAGCTCCTCGTCGGTCTAAACTATCCATATATCCAATTTAAAGCATCAATATCATCACCTACCTCACCCCAGCTTGAACTCTGCAAAGGTCTGACCTTGTCCCCGGACCCAAAATCTGTTTTCCCATTACTCCAGCGAAAACCCAAAAAACCAAAAATCAAACAAACCTATCTCTTTACTAGCCTAAAATCAGTTCTTATTGTAAGTCATCTCGCATCATATTGCTTGTTTTCTCGAGATTGACGGAGAGAGCCCTCTCCTGTCCTCGTAGGGCTAGCTACGAGGTTGAGCGTGGTTTGATGTAGCCTTGAGTTTTAATTCATTTCAGCCTGAGGTAGATTTGAGTGCTAACAGTTCCCATGAAAACCAACAATCTAAAAAGGACCCTTCCATAAATTCTCAAACTTACCATGCTTGCCCTTTTCCTCAATTTTGGCCTCCCATTTCAGCACTTTGTCATGAATCTAAAAACTGTCCTCTTTGATCTTCCTATCAAATGTATTCTTAATTCAGTTTTGAACATGTTGATGACTGTCATATACTTCATTTCTCTTTTCTTGCAAGGCTATCAACTGGTTTATCCTCCTTTGGATGGCATTTGGTTCTTCTTCAAGTCCTTGAATTAACTTCATAACCAGCACCCCAAGTGATGTTGGGAAAACAACTTCAGCCCCATAGACTAATTCATATGGCGAAGTTCCAATTGATCTCTTTGTAAAAATCCTATCAACCCATAAGGCATACTTCATCTTTAAATGCCAAGCTTTCTTGTTCTCCTGAAGTACCTTTTTGATGATTCTTACAATGCTCTTGTTTGATGATTCAACAAGACCATTACCTTGCGGATAGTATGTTGTAGAGTGTCCAAGAGTGATGTGATATTGATGGCAGAAATTTATCATCTTCTTGGACTTAAATACTCGAGCGTTATCTGTTATAATATTCATGGGACAGCCAAATATTGACAATATATTGTTCTCTAAGAAAGAAATAATTACAGAGTCATTAGCTTGCCTGGTTGGTATCGCTTCTATCCATTTGGTGAAGTAGTCCATTGCTGTAAGAATCCAACGATGCTACCCTGATGAAGATGGATGTATCTCTCCAATAAATTCTAACCCCCATTGCTGAAAAAGAGCTTCAACATAGATAGGAACCAAAGGTATAGGTACAAGCTTTCTTCTTCCTTCAAAAATTTGGGACTCATTACATGCAGTGATCTTTTTGTAAATGTCTTTAAACATTGTTGGCCAAAAATATCCAGCTCTTAGGATCTTGTTTGCTGTATCTTTCCAATAATGATGTCCTCCGCAATCACCTTTATAGAATTCTTCAATGATCTTTTCTGCCTCTTTTTCAAGTAGACAATTCAACAAAATTCCTCCTGCATCTTTCCAAAACATATTTATGTCATAAACAAGATATCACAATGATTTCAGCTTAACAAACCTTGATTTGGAATTTGATAGATCAGCGGGAGCTTTATTATGCTGTAGGACAAAAACCACATCCCTTATACTACTCTGAAGTAAGAAATTTCTCATCAATTTGGACCAATTCTTCTTCATTTTCAGAAATTTCTGATATTTCTGCATTCAGATTTATGTCAAGGTAGTCCAGATTTGACTAAGTAATTAGTTTCGCCAAGCCTTGTCCCTTCACCAACTTCATTGGTTTGATGTCTATATCATATTCTAGCAATTTGGCGATCCATTTTCCCCTCTTACCATCAGGATTTGCCTGAGTTAGAATGTCTTTAACCACAGCACTTGGAACATATGCCACGACATGAGAATGAAAAATATAAATTCCTAAATCTTTTATAGCTTTCACCAAAGCATAGGCTTATTTTTCTAGAATATTATACTTCAAATAAGCATTTTCTAATGTTTTACTAAATAAATAAATAGGCTGCTCAGTACCTTGCTTTACTTTTTGTAGCAAAAATCCAACAATTGTGTTTTCGGAAGCAAATGTAAAAACCAGAAATTCTTTGGAAATATCCGGATTGATGAGCACTGGTGCCTGTGTGAGTGCCTGCTTAATTTGCTCAAAAGATCTTCTAGCTTCAGCTATCCATTTGATATCAAATCCTTTCTTTAACATCCTTGTAATATCTTTGAAAATCTTAGCAAAGTTAGGAATGAATCGTCTAACAAAATTCACTTTTCCAAGAAATGATTGAATCTCTTTCCTACTTCTTAGAAAATATACCTTTTGAATTGCATTAACTCTATTAATATCAATCCTAATTCCATCTTCAGAAATTATATGACCAAGTAATTTTCTTGAATTTAAAGCAAAAATTCTTTTAGTAGGATTAAGGGAAATGCCAAACCTTCTGCATTTTAGCAGAGTTTTTTCTAAGTGTTTCAAATGATGTTCTTCTTTCTTTGAAAAGACTGTTATATCATCAAGATAAACAACCACTGATCTATCCTTTTCCTCAGAAAAAAAAATTTCCATTGCTCTTTGGAAAGTAGCTCCCGCATTCATGAGACCAAAAGGCATCTTGACGTACATGAATGTACCCCATGGTGTTGTGAAAGCTATTTTCTCCTGATCATCCGGATGTATAAGAATATGGTTATAACCTGAAAAACCATCAAGCATCGACGTTCTTTGAGAACCAACAATATTTTTCAGAATTGTATCCATCTTGGGAAGAGGATAGTTGTCCTTTAACAACGCTTTGTTCAAATTTCTGAAGTCAATACAAATTCTAATTTCTCCATTCTTCTTTCTAACTGGTACCAAATTTGCAAGCCAATTGGAGAATCTAATTGGGACAATGATTTTTGCATCAAAGATTTTCTTGATCTCCCTTTCAATCAATGGCATGAGAAGGGGGTTAATTCTCCTCAACTTCTGTTTGAATGGTTTCTCATTGTCTTTAATAGGAATAGTATGTTGAATAATAGAAGGGTCATATTTCTTTAAATCAGCATAAATCCAAGCAAAAACATCCATAAACCTTCTCATCATCTCAATATATTTGAATTTCACATCAGTTGAAAGAAACTTCGAGATTTTTATCATTTTAGGAAAATCTAATGTACCAAGATTACAACTCTCTACTTCCTCTTCATCAGCTTGTAATTTTGGCACTTTAAAAACATCGTTTTGATCAAAAATATTCTCAAGAGGAATAACACCCTTTGGTATTGCATTATTCTTCAATTGCAAAATTTCAAATTTTCCTTTAGACTCAACAAACATATTTTGTTGATCCATATGTGTACTTTCAAACTCTTCTTTCAACTCAATAAAATTATTTACCTGTTGATAATCTTCAAAAACTTGCCAATTTATGATATTTTCCAGTATATCTAGCCTATGACAAACTTCAATCTCATATTTTTCATTTGAATGCATAGGAATGATGAAAAGACTTGCGGAGATAGCAAGGGAGTCAACAATAGAATTCTGATCTCCAGTTTTGACTATGAAGGAACAAGACTGAAAGTTTTCCAACAAGTCTAAAACTAAATTTCTGTAAGCTCTCATTCTTACATCCTTCATTTGATAGACACCTTCAACTTGTATAAAAGCCAATTCAGAATCTCCAAAAACAGAAATATTTCAAGCCTTCATATTTTTCAAAACATCTAGACCCAAAATCAAAGATTCATATTTAGCCATGTTGTTTGTGCAATCAAAATTCAGTTTGTAAGAGTAAAACTTACTCTCATCATTTGGATTTGTAATCCAAATCCCTGCTCCTACCCCTTCTTTTCTTTATAATCCATCAAAGTACAATGACCACCATTCCTCCATCTCTTCGTCATTTACTTATCGATTTTCTGCATGTTGATTTTCTGAGTGCTGATTTTCTGAATGTTGATTTTCTGCTCTTAATTCTTCCTCAACACTATCAGCTGATTCATTGAAAAGAATGGCAAATCTAAGTTCAGTATCAAAGGCATAAACAAGAAAATTCTAAGTCTTATCTTTGCTACTTACCATGTAAGCCATTCTAGTCTCCCGATACAACCTCCTTTGCTCACCAAAAACAGGAATAGTGGCATAGGAAAGGTCCATATGCATTGTGCCTTTGCTTTTTGCTGCCCAAGATCTTGAAAATAGCATACCAATTTTTTGCAAAATATCAGCTACAACAATGTCCATAACAACTGTCTTTTCTGGAATTTGTGTTAGGCCAACAACAACATCCTTGATTAGACGAATACATTGAACTCTCTTTGAATCAAAAGAAAACAAATCCTTATATGGTCTTGTGATTTGTAATCCCATCATTTCCATGATTAATTTGGGAATAAGGTTATGTGAAGCCCCAAAATCCACCATAGCATTATGTAAAGTCATATCATGAATGCTAATGCTTACATAAAAAGGAGGAAACTCTTTATTTTTTTCATCTTCTATCCTTGGACCCAAATATATAGTAGGATTATCTTCTTGAACATTCAAAATATCAACATCTCTTGGTTGTAAATTCAACATCTTAACTATATTTCTTCTATATTCATTCACCTTAAGAATCTCACTAAAAGGGACTGATATTTTAATCTTTGAAATTTCATTCTCAAGGTTGAAAACAAAAACATATTTTTCAGCATCTTTGACAAGAGGAGGAAGTTGAGTGTCTTTTTTACCAAGTGGAGTATCCTTTTTACCTTCAGCCATATTTGGGGTATCATTCTTAGCTTCATCAGCGTTTGGAGCATATTTCTTGGGCTGTGCTTTGTTTTCAATGATAGGCACATTTCTATTTCTGAGATTATATTTCTTTTGCATCTCAAAAATAGCATGTTGATACCCTTTAAAATAATATGATGGTTCTTCTCCTTGATTAGCTAAATCTGACTCGTCATGCTCTTCTTTAGTCAAGAATATTCCTGACATTGCTTCATCAAGACAATGGATGGATTCTTCAGGAATCTTAGGCTCATCTTCTTCATCTACCAAATTTTGCTGAAAAGGAGGTCTCACTGGAGGGTCGGCTTGCTGATTTCTATTCTCTCTTGGTCTTTGCTGATTTTCAAGTCTCCTAAATTGTGGATTTCTGAATTGAGGTTCATGTTTCACAGGAGGAGCTGAAGTGTTACCAAGAGCTAACATGTCCATAAACTTCTCCATGGTTTTCATCATTGACTCAAAATTGTCTTCAGAAGTTGAAGTGGAAGGTTTCTCCTCTTCTTTTAATTTATTTTTTCCCATTTTTGAATTTTTTGCAGCTATCATGTTTACCTCTACTTTAACTGCATCATTTTTCATTTCAGCAAGTGTAGGTGACTCTCTTTCCCTCAACAGGATAGAAAAGTCATAGTGAAATTCTTCAACATATCTCATTTGTGTTAAGGCTTCCAAAGGTTTCAAATAGGTTGGAATTGAGTCAAAAACTTTATTCAATCTTTTGGAAAATTTTTGGATAGATTCATCAACTGCCCTTTTAAGGCTGTTGTATTTAGTGAGTGATTGGACTGGATTGGTTCTATTACCCCACTTTCTTAAGAATTTGTCTTCAAAATCATTCCAAGTTCTAATGCTGCCTGGTGCAAGGGCCTTAACCATTTTCTAAATTCACCAATAAAACTCTGTGCAAACAATCTTAACTTCACATACTCATCATCAACTTCTTCCCTGTCTATAAAATTATTAAATCTGTCTACAAATTCCTTTGTTGTAATATCTTCATCGCTACCCCAAGTAGGAATCCTAGCAACATATTTACTAGGAAGGTCATGCAAAACAACAAGAAGTATAAGTGGTGCATACCTAGCAGGAGAAACCATGACTGGAGGATGAACAGTAGTTTTAGGAGGGGTAGAAAAATAAGATGAAGAACTGATATGAGGAGGACTGCTTGGTTTTTGTAAGCCACTGACAATAGAACTCTAATTTGGAAGGGGTAAACCAACTTTGGGTTTCAGCAAGACTTCGAAAGGATCAAGTTCTTTGAGTTTATCTAAAGACTCTTTTTCTAGCAGTAGTTCAAAGGTAACAACTTCCCAATCTTCTTGTGTCACTAAGGTTGAAGTGTCAATTCATATTTTTTGCAAGTCTAAGATAATATCAATGAGTTCTTTTTCACTTTATGATCTAAACAAAACTTCATGAATCTTTTCATAAACTTTCTTATCTTTAGGACTTCTTAATATTTCATAGGACAAAGATTTCGAATGATATGGAGTAACTGATATTTCTGAAATTCTTTGAATTTTTTAAATAGTGTTTGGATTGTCCACAGCGGTAGGTGGATTGGGATCAAGATTGCTCCATGTATATCTCCTTCTCGAAGCCACCTTTAAACTTTGAAAAATGTATGGAGTCACCAAGGTAGATTGCAGCCTCGAAAAACTTTCTGAGCTCCTGCTACTTTCAGAATTTCAGCTTCTTGATTTCGGGAATGAATAATCTTCAAACTTATGGTAGACGCACCAAAATGTTATCTCAAAATATAACCCTATAGGCTGTTGATCAAGAAGACTCTGAGTAACTATTTCAAACCAGACTTTTAGTTGAGGCTTAGCCTCCTCAACCTGAGAGGGTTCTCTCAATAGGTTTATGATTTTCGAATAAGGATTAGATGGCTAAATCTATGAGTAAAATGGATAAAAATGGATAATTGGTTGTACTGATAATAAACAAACATCTATTGGGCTTATGGAGTCAAGTGTGTTTTCACAAAACATGAGTATCAACTTCATATGGAAGTCAGGGCATTTCAGGGTTCAGATGAATCAAAAGAATAGTAGGACAGAAAATAAACAGAGTTCATGACCATATAAAGGAATTTAGAGCACCTTTAGTGAATTCTAAGTAACATAAATTCATGCCACTACAAGTAATTAAAAGAGGAAAACCATGAGAATATCAAACATCAATAACCATTTCTGAATCCTGAGTGATGAAACCAATATCTTTGTATTAATATAAAAACATAGTTTCTGCTACAACAAAACAATATGCTTGTGAATGAAAATTGCCAATCCTATGCAATTCGACTTCTTGTCTCTTATAGAGTCATCATTACCTTCTTGGATTCTCTCCAAACACTTGAGAAAAATTAAAATTTGCTAGCTTGACACCTATCAACTGCTAAAACAAACTTTTAATTACATCTGACAGTTAAAATGTTTGTTCTAGAGTCCTAATACAACTAGGATTAAAACTCTTTATTATAACTTAACAACCTTATCTAAACATTAAATCTTCTATCTGATAGCTACTCCTCCTAAAATTCGACCTTGATGATGTCCATCTCCTTGTTGTTAGACTGTATTGATTTTCTTCTTATCTGCCCTGAAAGATAGGAACATGCTCCCTGCAAAATAGCTATAGTGCTTCATTTATGTTTCTTCAAACCATTTGCTGACCAAACTATGCTCAAAAACATTTGGAAATGTCTTATTAAAATCATGTGACTTCGCCCTTCCAGCTATGCCCAAACCATACTTTTAAAGGAGTGCCAAAATTGTTAACATTGTTGCGCTACGAAACTGTCTGTTGTTTTCGTAGTGCAAAACTTTACCTTTGAATACTTCACATGGAACCTTCATTTTTCTGTGTTTTGCCATTGGATCTTCACTTGTGATCTTTATACATTCTTCAGCAGCATCAAGGTTTAAAAAATAAGCCTTTTCACCCTTTGAAACCTTGCAAAATTGTTCAAACTGCATCCTATAGCAATTTCGTAGTGCGCTACAAAACTGATGTGCATGACACTTACAGCAGTCTCGTAGCGCGCTACGAAACTGCTGTGTCTATCTTTTCACAGCTTTTTCCAAAATTTTAAGTTTCAAACCTTCACTGCCATCCTTCTAGTTATATATAATCTCTCATAATCAACAAAAATCAACTTTGAACTGCTTTCAAAAATGAAATCTTTCCACATAACCCCAAAAATTTGTTAGGAGATGTCACTTACTGTTTACACTCATTTTTGTTGTGGTTGATCTTCAGGATTTTCTAGCTGTATTTCAAGATCTTCAACCTGCCTTTTAAGCCTTCTATTATTAGCTCTTAGTTTGGTATTAACCATCCTTATGAACTTTGCTTCCTTGATTGCAGGGATGGTCCATATGTAGAAATGATCCTCACTGTTGATTGACTCAATGTTTGAAACCCTTTCTAGCTCCCACATACCTTTCAACCTCTCAAATTTTGACCTTTCTACAACATCCATTCTCACTTTCTTCTTCAATTTATCAATTTCAATGTTTTCAAGTCTTAGCTTGTCTTTAACCTCCTCATAACTACTCTTTTCTCTCTGAGTATTAACAATTCTTTTTCTGTCTTCTTCAAGCATTGGAGATGATATATTTACGGGTTCTTCAAAAAAAAAATCATCCTCACCTCCTGTTTGGCCTATCTCCATGTTTGGCTACTGCAATTTCTTAGACTGCCTATTCAAGGGTTTTCTAGGCTTAAAGACAAACTCTGACACTTCATCCTCAAAATCTAATTTTTTGGATGTTTTCAATTTCTTTGATTTTCCACCTGTATCCAGTTTGATGAAATCTGCTTGAACCAGGGGAGACTCTTCAATGTCAATAGCTTGTAATATATCATTCAAGTCACCTCTTCATTCCAAGTTTTCATCTATGACCACAATGTTACCCTTCTCCTTTGACCTTTGACTCCTAGTCAACTTCTTCTGAGTTGTTTTACTAGTTGGTTGTTCCTGAATTGTCTCTCTGACATGAGTTCTCTTCTTATGTGCAGATTGAGGAGTCCTTTGGATATTCAGTGATGTTTTTATCATTGGTTCCTTAACCTATTTCCTGGGCTTAAGCTTGACAAACCTCCTTGATTTTGTTTCTGTAGGTTCAGTAGTCTTTGATGGAGATGTTTCTTTGACCTGAGGGCTAGCACCTATTCCTTGAACCCCTATTCCACTCAAAAAGAGAAATGCAGACGATTCTCTATTCACTTTATGAAGCTCATGCAAAACTATTAACTTGACTAGACCATGATGAAATAATGAGGTTTCACATGCCTGATTTTTCATCTGTACTTTGTCTGCCATCTTGGCCAGACTTCGAAATATAAAGAAAGGTAAGTCTAGAGAGATTATTCTTGTGAAATGCAATAAGATTTTAAAGTGGTAAGTGTAAACCTTGTGGTATCTCCCTTCACAGGTGAAGTACCTTTGGATGTTTTAGAGCAGATTGGAAAATGCATCCTTGACATAACTTCTTGGCACAACTTTGTTCAAATCAGTATCCATAAACTCTGGTTTCAAAAGGATTTTGTAGGGTTTCATTTAAAACCTAAAATTCTTGAACCATCTATCTTCCCCCCTTGGAATTTCTATGACTGCTAATATAACTTCAAGAGAAATTGGTAAAATGAGAAAACCAACCTTTTTGTTTGACCCTATGAATTTAATAACAAACTCCTTGGTAACCTGATTATGCCCTCCTTGAAGCTTTTCGCAGAACCTCTAGCACCCTACCTTCTTGAAGGCTTCTTCAACAGATTTATATCTTGTGAGAGCTTCTAAACCTTCAGGTTTTGTTATTAGAAAATGACCATACCTGTGATTTCTCTTTTCTTTTGTCATCTTCCTCTTGAAAACCCTATGTCTTCAGCAAACTTGTAATAGACCTCCTTGTTGGATGAACTGGCTCACTTGAAAATTTGGTTCAGCCTCGCTTGATTAGAAATCCTGCTTCAGCCAGCAATTATTTTCAAACTCACTTGATTAGCAATTATCGAAACTGCTGACATAACATCAATTGGGTTCAGCCTCTCTTGATTGAAATTCTGCCTCGCTTGAAAACTTAAGGAAAGCTCTGGTTTCTTATCATGAGCTTCTCTTTCAAACAATAGATATGCATGCAATGTTTTCTTTGTATGAGACAAAATCGATGATAACCAACCCTTCAAATTTGAAAAGGACCAATGACAAATGACCCCTAACAACTCTCATAATGATTTTCATAATTTATTTGGATGGTTGCATGCTTGAGGGAGGATTTGTGGACTGACACCTAATCATGAAAATTTAATAAAAAATGATGGATGTGACAGCTAAACCAAAAAATTTTGAATCCCCGATTTCGTAGCACTGGTAATGTGATTTCGGGATTTTGCGCTACAAAAAGAACAATGTTTTCGTAGCACAGAATCCGTTTTTTACACTGAGCACGCTACGAAAACGTGGTTTCGTGGCTTATTTAATTTTTTTTTTTTAAAGACTTAAAATATGGTTTTCAAAACGTGGTATGAGACTTATAAAGAGTAAAGAAAGGTTTATGAACTTTATTTGGTGATGAAATGAGACTTGTAACCTATGGATTAGACCCTATAAAACATAAAAATGACTCAAACCCTATCTAATACCATGACTTAAGAGCAAGTTTAAACTGATAAAGTTTAGAAAATTTTAATAGTGATAACAATACTTTTATGTCTTCTCTGCCTTGCTTGATCAGTGACACCTGCAAAATTTTGAAAATATCAGCCACATATTGGGCTTAGTGAAATAGCTCTCAAGAGCTCAATAACATGCAAAGCGGGAGCAGAGAATGACAAATGACTCAATTGGGAAATATTTTGAATTTCAATGAAAACTTATGGCATAATGATGACTCATACATGCTTAAAATGGTAATAATGACTTCATCCATGACCATTGTACCTTGATCTTAACCCTAACTGACTCGAATGGAATCTACCTTATCCCTTTCAATCATTTACTAAAATCTAGTAGCTTTTTTGACAAGACAGACAAGAATCCTCCCTTTCGTAGCATACCTAGTGTATTTCTGGGCAGTTTCACTACGAAAGTATTAGCAATTTCATAGCGAAAAGTGTGTTTTCTCTATGTATTTCGCTACGAAAGTAGGGATTCTTGGCTAAAATGAAATTTTCGGAGTTATAAACTTGGGAAATGAAAAATTTCAGAAAATAATGACTGATGTGACATGAAAATATTTGAATGAGGGTGAGTTTTGGACTTTAGGATAAGATAATAAGAAAATTTTAAAATTTTCCTTAACTAAGTAATGAAAAATGAATTCTATGACCCTACCTTTGACACATGAACCTCTAAGACTTTTTCAAATGATGTTTCATTTTTTTCTGAGTGATAACAGGGTATGTGAAAATGTTAAATTGCAAGTGACAAGAAAATGTAAACATAAATTCGCCATCACTACAAACTTTATTGATGAGGTAGAGCTTGATATTGTACCACTTAACATATGTGGAATTGTCTTATGGAGTCCATATTTGTATGACCAAAAAGCCATATTATATCATCATGAGAAAAAAATATCATCTTTTTAAAGATGGAATTAAGTATATTGTTAGAGCACATCGTAAGAAGATGAAATTGTCTCTTGTAAGTGTTGGTTAAATAAAAAGGCTTGTAAATGCTAGTAATAACTTTGTATTGCTGATGATAAAACCTAATAATACTGAATATGAATCTTTCTAAGGATGTGATTCAAAACTCAGGCATGATTTGGTTGAATTTTTTAACACATATGATAATATGTTTCAGGAACCTGAAGGGTTGTCTCCTAAAAGAGGAATCCAACATGAGATTAAATTGCAGAAGGATGCACCTCTTCCAAACATAGGCATGTATAGAATGTCAGTTTTGGAAATGTAGAGATCAAGAAGAAAATTCAAGAACTATTTGACAAAGGGGTCATCAGGCCTAGTACATTTCCTTGTGGGTATCCTATTGTCTTGGTTCAAAAGAAGGATGGTACATGGCGAATGTGTGTGCATTTTATAGCTTTTAACAAAATCACAGTAAAGAATCGTTATCCTCTTCCTTGTATTGATGATTTTATGGACCAATTAAAGGATGTTGTATATTTCACTAAGTTATATTTGAGAAGTGGTTATCATCCGATCTGGATTGTTGAAGGTGATATTTGGTGTTGGGGATCTGTAATTTATTAGAAAGATTGACAGAGTCCAATTACAGAAACAACATCGTTTCAACCAACTTTGGGATTCTAGGATCTATCCCTCCTGAATCCAGAGAGGGATCTCTCTAATAAGTGAAAAGATGGATATGTCTTTGAAGTTTGAGGTAATGATGTTAGGCTAGTTATGAAGTCCAAGGGTTTTGTTTGTTTTTTGGATGGTTGAACATGATTGCTGTTAGAGGAGAAAATTCCCAAAGGTAAAGAGGTTCAAAAGTGAGAAGTTGCAAGCAAAAGAGTAAGTTTTGACCAAGAAGAAAGATGATGGCAGGTTTTCAGTCCATTGGGCTATGGAGTCATAAGAGGATTTAATTGAAACAATCAGGTTCAAGAGTGGTCTATGGGGCAAGTCATCTATGCCTAAGGATCTATTTAAGGTTTGATTTATGGAATGGAATGATACAATAAGAAGGGGAAACAAACAGATGTAGAACAAAGAGCAGCCCAGGATCTGGTAAGTACTTTGAAACTAGCCAGCCTTTGATACACTTTCAATAGAAAACATACAAAAACTAAGGGAAACTTGAAGGCAACCTTTGGAGTAAAGACTAGCGGGTCGGGCTCACCACAAATCCTCTCCTAGCTCTTCTTTACTTGGCTACTTCCAAGACAATCACAGAGATAACACAGAATGGCCTAAGATCTGGTAAGTACTTTGAAACTATCCAAATTTTAACACATTCTAAGGGAAACAATCAAACAGTTATGCAAACAAGACTGGGACTAGGGCTCACCATATCTTCCTCAGTTCATCTTCACACAACATATACTGAAAGTAACATTCAAAATAATATTCAGCTAAGATAATAAGACGAGGGAATGCCAGCATTCCTATGCTTAAACTGGATTAAATCATTTTCAAATAACACAGTGGGAAGAAAACATTTAAATAAATATTTTTCAGCCAGAGAAGGTTACTGGTATACAGTAGGTCCTAACACTGTTTAAACTGTTCTTTACAGGAGAATATGAAACATAATGAAAACAGAAAATAAACAACAAGTTACAATGAGAATAACATCACCATCAACATAGACCAGGATCCCATAAATCAGCTTGTATTGATGCTCCAAACCAATTACAATCTTCAAGTCCAGTGTGCTAATTCATCTCTCTTCACAACCTAACTTATCTGTTACAAGCAGAGCTCCAAGAGCCAGTGAATCACTATTTACAATCGGGAGTCTTCAGCTCAGTTACATCACAATGCTTCAGCAATTCCATCAATAACCAACCCCTCACTCATCTTCTACTGAAGTATATATAGAAGGATGAGGAGGTGAGATCTGATTAAAGATCTCAAATACAATTAATACAGAGTTAATGTTTTCTTGGCCCTTGGGAGGCTCAATGAAGAAACTGTACAGGTGTTTCACTGTATTAATTGGTTTACACTTATGAATTAAGCTAAGTGGGAGCTTTTGTTGACCTTTGAGGCTCTGTGTGATGCTAGGGTTACTCTGCCGACATTCCGTCATTAAATTCCTGGCAAGATTTACCCTTTTTTTGTGCTGTGAGGCAGATGTTTGATCTCGAGTAATAACTTCTATTCCTGATTGAATACTTTGAGGCACAGGTGGCGCTTTAGTTGCTGGGAGGAATCAATTTGCCTCCATTTGTGGCGGTGAAGGGTTTTCCTGATAAAACACTTTAGGTTTTTCTTTAAACTGTGTTTTAGATTGGGGATTAGGCTTTTGATAACTGTCTTAGCCATAATCCCCGCTAATCTTTCCATCAATCCTCTGCTCTGGTTCATCTTGGTCTTCGACACTGATAATCTTCGACTGTGCCTATTTCTTGGTTTTTCTTGCTGTCGTGCCGGGCTGCGCAAGGTTTATAAGCCATCAATGCCTGGGAAAACATCAACGAAACATGTATTTTAACCCTGCTGATGATTTATTTTGATGAATCAAAGGTCAGAGGATTGTCATCCTCGGCCTACGAAAATTCTTCATTTAAGCGGAAAAACATTAAACCCTGCAAAAACAAACAAATGTTACAAAATCCTGTGCTTATAGGTCGATCTGCATCGGAGGATGTGCAGAGGAAGCAGGGCTGTTGGATGGCATCATCCAATGGTCGGGATTTAATCTCAGAATGGTCGAAAAAGCATGGGGGAAGGAGGATCAAATCTGAGCCATTGATCGCGCGTGATCGACGATCGGGAGCGGGCAACGGAAAGTCAGCGGCGGGGAATCATTGACTAGGCAACGGAATTGGGTGACGCAATATGAGCCGTCGATCTGCAGATCAGATCGACGGCAGAGATTTATTTTCCGTGGTACGAGGGCTTGTTTATCGTGCGGGCACTTTGGTTATACATCGAACACTTTTGGCGATCAACAACCGTTGGATGAGATGGCCCAGATCGAACGGCGGAGATGGATTTCACTGGGCATCCTGGTCTGGAACTTTGATGCATGATGGATGACGGTTGCACGGTAGTTTCAAATCATACAAGGGACACGCGTCAATCATCGTATGGAATCGCTGGCTATCGGGGGAAAACCGCGTTTTTCCGAAGAGTGGTGCGATGGAAACCACGCGGGTTTGGAAAAAAGTGCACGGATGGGGG
The DNA here is from genome assembly GCA_034641835.2 of Pinus albicaulis. Classification (NCBI taxonomy): domain Eukaryota; kingdom Viridiplantae; phylum Streptophyta; class Pinopsida; order Pinales; family Pinaceae; genus Pinus; species Pinus albicaulis. The sequence continues at coordinate 72,047 of JAXQQM020079911.1, forward strand.
GGGGGGGGGGGGTCCACAGGAAAGGCGCGCTCCGCACTGTCCGATCTGTGGGGTAGATCGATGGTCGAGATTTCTCCACAATTTATACGGGCGGAAACTTTGAAAATAAATTAAAAACCCAAAAACACGAATTTACAAAGGTTTTTAATGGTTTGGGCAGAGAAATATTATTGGAGAGGATAAGCGCCCGCGAGGTTTAGCATTTGGTTCTGGTGCTCGGGCGCATGGACGGAAAAGGGTTAGAGGCTTAGCCCGAGGGGGCTAAAGTCTAGAACATAGAAAATATGCGTTTTCTATGGCTTGAATGATTTTTTAAGGGAATTAAAGGATTCGGTAAGGTTAAAAAGTGGGTTTTTGACCTTATAAAATGGATTTTGATGAGGGGAAAAAACAGGAATGTGGAAATGAGGGATTTTCATGGGGAATGGAGGGATAGAAGAGGAGGTTAGTTGGGAGGAAAAGGAAAGGGAAAAAAAAGGGGTGTGCAGCAGTATTTGACTTTGGATTTTTGTAGGATTTCAGAGGTTTTTAGGATGTAAAACAGCAGAATGGGATCTGGACAGAGGCATGAGGCCTTCAAGAGTCTTCAAGAGCCAACAGTTTTTGAAAGGTAAAAAAATTGTTCCTTGAAGGCTCAAAACATATTTAGCCACCTTTGGTGTAATCAAATTTTACAGGTGGCTAACAATGGCTCCACATGGGGATGGTGCCTTCTTGAAGGCATCAAGAATTCATACTTGATTTCTCTGGGAGGCTGACTTGTGCTTGATCCTTTAGATTGCTCTTCTTTTTTTGGATGATCTTGCTTTGCTCTGAAAAATAGTATCAGTTATGAAAGAATAATGGAACTCATCAATAAAACTTTCTACCTACCCAACCCTACTGATCTAACATTTTTTCTTCATCAGAGTGCATTTGGATTGGCAAACTCTTTTCACAACATTTTATTCTTTTGAAAGCATAAAAACTAATCTAATTCTACTCCTTATTTCTCCCTGAACTCAGATTAAACAATTGCGCTCAGATTATTTTCTACCTAATCTACTTTCTGTTGGGATTAAACTGTCCAACAGACTTTCATTCTCTAAATTCTACAACAGAAATTTAAAAACAGCCAAGTCAAGATTAAGCTGTTTGACTTGCTGTGATCTATGGCATAAAGACAAGCTGCACATAGATTATTATTTGCAGAAAACTAAAATCAAAATGGAAGGCTTAAGATCTAAAAGTCTCTTATCATGGCCTTCTCCTTTCTTCACAGCTCTGTTTTTGCTTTTGTTTGAGCTGTCTCCTCCTTGTTCCCTGGTTCAAATTTTGAGAAAATTAGAACCAGTTTTTCTCTTTTTTGACTCGAAAGATAAAACAGTTTTGAGTCATCTCTCTTGGGAAACTTTGGTTCAGATTTTGAGTTTGTTTGAACCTTCAATTTTTATCCTAATCTATCTACTGATAAGCCAATATTGAACAGTTTGGCAAATCAATTTCACTATCCTATCAGCAGAAAATTTAAAGCTAATTAGTCAAGTTTAAACAGTTCGACTAACTAGAAGTGTGTTTTTAGGAGTGGCATTTGAACTTGCACACTTTCAAATTTTGTCTCTCTTTTTTGGCATGGGGCTTTGCCTTTCTTGTTTTCATTTCTGCCCTCTTTTCTTTCTTTTCTTTATTTTTGTATTTTTGATTTTTCATAACTTTGAATGTAATGGTGAATGGAATATTCATAATGGAAAAAGATAAAAAGGCTTTAAAAACAACAAATGGATCAAGAGAAGTAATGCTTAAGCATCCTGCCATTGACAGGACCCCTAAAAAATTCTGTTCCATCCAATTCCTGTAAGAAAAATGCATTATTACCAGCAACTGAATGAATAGAGTAAGGGCCAAGCCATAGGTTGTCAAATTTTCCATGCTTGCCCTTTTCTTCCCTCCTTGAGTCCCACTTTAAAACTTTGTCCCCAATCTTGAAATTGCTGGCCTTTGTTCTTCTGTCAAAAAGATTTTTGATGCTGTCTTGTTTCTGTAATGATTTGTTATACACTTCCTCTCTGGTCTGCTGAAGATGAATGGTCTAATTTATTCTTCTGATCATGTCATTTTCTTCAGTCTGCAACTCTTGAACGAGCTTCATCATTGGTACACCAAGGCTGTTAGGAAAAATTTCATCTGTACCATACACAAGCTGGAAAGGTGACATACCAATAGATTTCTTCAAAGTTAATCTATCAGCCCAAAGTGCATGGACCAGCTTTGTGTGCCAAGACTTTTTATTATCCTCCAACAGTTTTTTGATTATGTTCACTAAGCTTTTGTTTGAAGATTCTGCAAGTCCATTACCTTAAGGGTAATACGCTGTGGAATGCCCCAATGATATCTGATATCTATGACAGAATTCAACCATCTTCTTGGATCCAAATTTTGCTGCGTTATCAGTGATAATTTTGGTAGGACAGCCAAATCTGGAGAGAATGTTAGTCTCGATAAATTTTATGATGACTGAATCATTGGCCTGCCTACAAGGAATGGCTTCTATCCACTTAGTGAAATAGTCTGTGGCAGTAAGGATCCACCTATGCTGGGTGTTGGGTGAAACTATTGTCGTTTTAATTCCGCTGTAGTACTTTCCCAACCATTTAATTTGTCAATCCGAGGTTCGTAAGCTTACGAAGCACATGCACTATATATGCAGGACCGAAGTGAACTAATCTAATCTGAAATCAAATTAATCTAGGAAGGCATTGAACATCAACTATGAAAGAAGGAAATCACATAAGGGAAAAGCAATATAACATGTGAAGAGTTGAACGAAAAACGACATATATGAGTTCACAATAATAACGCCATCTCAAATTACATTACAAGAATCAAATGTCAAACCATGAAAGCATACAATAAAAGAATATGGATCACAGTTAAGAATCCCCCTTCTCCTAATTACAATACTACCTCTCCAAACTCCAAAAACTAATGAACTAATGAATTCCTGAGCTCCTGAACTAATCAAAATGAAGAGAGAGCACTCTCTTATATACATGAAGAAGCTAACCATCTCATTCAACCACTCTCAACTACTTTCCCATTATTACAAGACATGATCCCTTTGAATCCTCCACACATCTCTCACATATCTTGAATAAGACATACCAACCAAATCCTCCATGATCTTCTCCTTAGGAATAGGCTTGCATAATTATCTCCTTAATATGGTGGAGGAGATATTCCAGAAGTTTAGAATTAATCCTTCACATTTCTCCTACACATTACAAAGCTCACACATTCTTGAGATATATATTAACACATGTATATTTTCTAATATTTAATCATAAATTCACTTATAATACAAAAATGAATAAAGTGGAAAATAGGAAGGTGAAACCCAAATGTATTTATGAAAGTGATATAATGAAAGGTTAATGGGATGATGAAATGTAAGGAATAGTGAAAGGAAAGGTGGATGAAATACGACATTTCTGAAGCCCAACATCCCCCCCAACTGAACTTGTTGCATGTCCTCATGCAACCATTCATGGATCTCTTTGGCATCTGAACTTTGGCTTTACATGATGATGTATTTTTAATAATGAATGTTTCCAGGATATGTGCAGGGCATGAGTAACAACTTTCATTTTCTTATGGTTGGTTCTTGTGTGACAACCATGAATACAAAGAATGTTGGTTCTTGTGTTAACAACACTCATTTCATTTTCTGTTCTCTTTTCTTATGGTTGGTGCTTGTGTGACAACCATTAATACAAAGAATGTTGGTTCTTGTGTTAACAACATTCATTTCATTTCCTATTCTCTTGCTGCAATAATAATGTAAACACTCACTGGAAATCATAAGCTGTCAATGTGCATAAGAAAGCCCTTTTGTAATATTCATGAAATATGCCAATATGTATATTAAAGTGCAACAAAGTATCGTTGGAAAAGAAATGTTGGTGAATGGTGAATGGTAAGTGAGAAAAAAAATGGAGTGATAGTGGTGGAGAAATGGAATCATGGTAGTGAATATGTAGTGAATATAGTTCCCCCCCCCCCAACTGAATTGGTTGCATGTCCTCATGCAACTTGGCGTGGGTCATGAAAGGAAATGGAGCATGATGAGGGAATTTTCCAAAATATTCAAGTCAGCATATAAGGAATTGCATGATTAAAGATTAGAAAACAACATACTTCCACTTACCCAAGAATGATGAACTATGCAATAGGAATGTAGCTGCTGCTGCTGCTGAATCATGAAAACGTGACTGGTATCGTCGCTGTAACTGCTGTAACTGCAACTGATGTAACTGCTCGAACATAGAAAATTTGACTTCAGCAGGATCATGAAAATGTAACTGTGAATGCTGATGTCGCTGTAACTAGAACCTGGGAAATGAAGGAATCTGAACTGCTGATGTTGTATCATGGAAAAGATAAGGGCTGAAAGTGGAACTATGGTACTCTCATAGATCAGAATTCATGCTGCGGTAACTGCTGAGGGAGTCGTGAAAAAGTGTATAGTCTTCTTCTGCTACAAAACTGATGGTACAAATCTAATCATGCGAAAGAATGTGTTGATGTCGAGCATGAAGAGAAATCATTGGATTACCGGCCATTGATGTATGTCGTTAACCAATGCGAGGCAAACTCACCATTGATGTCAATGAGTGCCAAGGTACCCGGGTACATCTTGCGAAATGCGAATAGAGGGGTTGACGTCGAGCCATTTGCAAGATCTAACGATCAAAGGACATTAATGTATTCCCATGATTGTCAGCGAGAGAACTTGCCATTAAGGCATGCAAGTCTCAAGGTACCCAAAAGGAACTCTAGTCTATTTCCCAGATAAGGTGCTGAGGTCGATGGGTCAAGACTTGTTGAAAGGTGGGCCTTAAGGAATCCCACATCAGTCAACGCGAGTTTATACAAAGAGATTTGGTAGGACTATAAATGGAAAGAACTCGCGGACAAGCAGTGTGGATCAACATGGCGAGGAAAGCAAGGCAGTGTAATTATGGAAAGGGGATCAGTTTTATTCAGAAGGAAAACTAGAAGGCAAATGAGCTGAAAGGGATAAAGGAATGTATGCGATTTCAGAAAAATAACTGTGCATGAAGTCGTGAAAGATAAGGTAATGGAAAATAGGCTTCAACACAAGGATGGTCAATCAGCTTTGAAGGAGAAGTGTTACAGTGTTACTGCATGGATAATGGAAAAAGTGGAAATGCTGGTGTATCAACATGGTCACTGTGTAAAAGCAAGCATCAAGAGGCGCAAACATCATGATGCTTATGGCGAGTTACAGCTCCTTCAAGCTGTTTATGAAAGCACGCTTCTCACAAAGTTCTGTGATCTTTGAAAATCACTTCAGCACCAAAATGCGATCATGTCCGAAACCTAAAAAAAACTTAGTACAAATCCTGTATGAAAACTTCGTGAGAGCATTGTAAAACATAAGATGCGAGAATAAGCACAAATGCGAGCAAAAGAAAGAAACTGTGTGTTAACCTGTCGCCTGTGTTGATTTCATCATCGATCGCTGTCAAAGTGACTTCAAGAAAACAAATTAGTGTTTAAGCGTAAATACATGCATTCGTATTGTTTTCAGGAATTTATTAAAAGGTCCATTTGCAATTTTCATGAAATTAAAGGCAAAAAGAAAAACAAAACAAGCAAAATTAAAGTCAGATCTCCATTTCTTCGCATGCTTTGCAAAGTATAGCAACAATGTCTTGGTGCTAGCGAATCTTCAGTTTCTTGCTGATTTAGTTTCTTAGATGGAACGTTAAATTCATTCAAGCAATTGGAAGTTGGGCAGAGTATGATTCGCATCGATTTGCTGCGATAATGTCACTTACTTCTCTGCAAGATTGGACCTGTACATCGTTAGATATAGTTGAATATTCAAACCATTCAATTGTAGCGTTCTGATAATCCAATCAGTGTTCCTGGCATCATGAACATTAGTTAAATGGAAATAGTGATCATGAAAAAAAAAACAATCAGTTTCTGGCATAAAATCCAGCATAAGCATAAGAATAAAAAATTCTTCTCCAATCTTAATGCTTGGCAGCATTCTCTTCCTGAGACTGTGATTTATAGGATATTGAACCACTAGCACTTTTAAGAGGCACAACAGTTTTACAAATCGCCATAACTGTGAGAAATTTAACAACTTCAGGGACCTTGTTGCAAGTGTAGCACGTTCACACACATGAATTTTGGAGCAAACATCATTGGAATCTAGATATTTCTCCAAATTTGTCAAGATAACAGGTCCATATTCAAAGACAAGTTTCTTGCATTCCTGCTCAAGACTTTGGACACGTTTGCGGCCATCTAGCAACATCTCAATTACTTTCATCTTGGTCTCAGGGTCTTTTAAGTGTTCCTCAATCTCCAGCATTGCAGATTCACAAACATCACGGTTATTCTGATTTCTATTTAGAGCAAGCGATGACGAATCACTACATATACTTATCTTCTGACAAAACTCCTTCGGACTGATAGTTGCAATCTCTAAGAAAATGATAGGGGCATAGTGGTCGACCATTGATATACACTCGGGACCGAAAACACCGAATTTTGAACATGTCTGGTGCAGCACAGCCAAAACCTCTGACTCAGTGGTGTTCTGACTGACATAGTTTGTTGCATCTTCTATAAATTGCTCACACATTGTACAAGTTGTCTCATCACCTGCATCAAATGAAGGGGTATTTCTTCCCATGCCTAACTTGTATTGCAAATCATTGTTGTTGTTTCCATTTTAAAATTCATTGAACAACAATACTGCACAGAAAGCATTAAAATTTTCGAAGCATTAATCAATAAACGAAAAGAACAGCATGCTCTACTAACCCAGAGTTCATAAGCCTGCTTTCAATAAAGACCTCCAGGACGTTCACTGACACCCTTGATTTCATGCAGCAGATCTGGAGTCAAACCAGCGCAAGGAGGAGGTATAACTCTTGTCTTCAAATCAATTTCACCATCGACACGAGCCATTAGGAAGACAAAGCCAATTGAATGGAACGCAATATTCAATAAGCCAATTTACTGAATCCTCTGTTCAACTCTGTCATTAAATGCTTCGGTTCGGTTCTGCTGTAGCTGTAAATGTGAAGATGTGAAATGACAGCACGTGAAAATTCTCAGAATCGAAGAGACTTTGTCAACAAACACCACGGATTTTTGCCCTCGCCAAACATGTACAGAAAACGCTCTCTCAATTCACACACATGGTTTCGTGAGACAAAAATTGGAGTCTTGTAGAGGCGCCTGCCTGACAATCTCTGCGAAAGAAACGCTTCGACCAGACACTGCAAACCCGAAACCTGCGATTATTTAATATAGGTTTTTGCTGTGTTAGTCACATAGAGTTGTTGCTTCTTGCTATGAAACAATGAGATTACGCCTCCCACTGAATGTCGATAATGGAGCTACCGCCATAACCATTATTATGCTAGTTTCAGGGCTTGGTAGTATGGTTGAAATTGAATAAAGGTCATGTGATAGCAGGGTCAAATTTGAATAAATCTATAGTGAGAGCATGTGAGAGTATGTCCGGATTTGTTTGATTCAAATAGAAGAATTATTGTTGGAACATCAAGCGATTAATTGAAATGCCACTCGGTCATGTCTTGTACACAAACCATTACGTTCAAGAATAGATAATGGCACCCAATATTCATCATTGACAATATCTGATGTAATCGTTTTCATCCAAGAGCAGAGCTTCCATATGAACACCTTCATAACTTCCGTTCGTAATGCAAACAATGTTTGCACTGCATTCATGGGTGCACAGTCCTTCCCTTAGTTTTATAAACAGGTATAATGTCCTGTACCATTCCAAAAACTCCCTTGGCAAACTTCCCATCGAAAGAGTTAATCTCCAAAATGTTGGTACATGGTGCAGTGACATATTTATTAAAGAAAACATGTTTTAACGCATTAGATGGATCTTGGTTTAAATAAAATCAAAATTAAGCCGACATTCTGTCTTCGTCGATGAAATTTAAGAAATAAAATTATGTAACTCTGAGAATCAAAGCACTCGAGAACTAAAAGGTTTGACTTCCACAAGCCAGTTTACAGATATATAATGTTCGTTCAGCAGTGTCATAATGCCATTTCAACATTGACATAATAGCTCACGCCTTCACCATGCAAGTTTCCAGCCAAGCATTATGTTGAGAAATAGAAATGAAAGAATCTGAACCATGGTTTCAAAAGAAATGCATGTGTTTGGATAGGAAATTTCATAAACCTTGCCTCCTGATAGATACATTACTCTGTTTTCTCTCAAAATATATTCCCGCAAAAGCAGAGAGATGTATACAGAGAAATTTATTTATCCCTCCAAAGTACGAACTGTTATGTGTAAATCTTAGAGTTGACATAGATATAGATTCTTGAATATCAGAAGGCAGAAGATAAAGAATTAATATTGGCTCCAAAACACAGCTTGCAAAAGCTACAGCTAATCTCATAATTATTGAATTTGAAGGATACTTCTGCTGAATGTGACGTAATAGTTTCAAAACACCTCTATAAAGTGGCACCAAATTCCCCAACAGCGTGGCATTTGCATTAAGTAGGCAGACTTACCTGCATGTACAATCCTCTCACACGCCATAGAAAACACACAGGGATCGACATTTCTTGTTTGATTCTTGGAGGAAAACGATGAGCCCCTGTAAAACTATTCAGACATATATTCATCTCCACTCAGGTTGTGATCAGTTTCTTCCACTCGCCCTAATTTGAATTTCGAAGAAACGGATGGGATAGTTGAAATCATATATTCAAAATTTCAACCTGAACAATGTGACGTTCTACCTTTCACAAAGTTTGAGTGATTTGATGACAGAATGAAAACCGGGACAATTATATAACTTACCAAGTGTTTACTTTGAAACCGGGACATCTGTGTTTTAACGCACCATGTTTTAAGTCTACGAAAAATGTTGGGTGACGAAAATGATAACTGTTTTTCTTGCTGCTGCGCCTGAAGATGAGATGATTCTCCCCAATAAATTGCGCCTGAGCGATTTGGAGACACCAAGGCAGGGGAAGCAAACGCTGGCCTGGATAGGGAATTGTTGTTAACCTGTGAAATATGATGAAAAGGTAGATGAGAATTATAGGGTGCAGTTGTTATAACGAGGCCAAGGCCCTTCTTTGCCTTTGAAATCCAGGACTGCAACAAAGCGTCCGAGCCGCAGGCCAGTCAAATGATTTCTTGATCTCCCTTGTCCTGCAAAAGCGAATATCCCATGATCTTGGACACATTTTTTGGCTCTAAACTCTGAATCCGCCCGAAAACAATTGGTGTAGCATCATGCAAATCTATTTTGGGTACAAACAATGGAGAAAAACTCGCAGCCCGTAAGGAAGGAATCCGTCAAATAAGTAACAGCATAGTCATTTAATCACAAAAAGTACGCCGACGGATAGAAGATTTAGGAAAGCCAATCCATAAAAAAATAGTTATCTGACTGTCATATTGATGGGATTTCGTTCCTATTATCTTGAAATGCCAAAGATAGTGTAACAACCCGTGGATTTTGGCCGATATTTTTCAATCATCACCCGCATAGTATCCCAAATTAGGTGTGAGAATTAATCATGGGAGAAAATTCGAGCGTTCAAAATATGCAAACAATGAGAATTATCTTTTATTTTATTGCGGTTTCATTTGTTTGCTGCTTATCGATTTGGTCTGTTGTTGCAGGTTTATGAACAGTGGACAGAGGGATGGCATCACTACAGCTTGTAATTCCAATGAAACTTACAGTTATTTTAGTGAAATGATGAACCTGGTAAATTTCTGATTCAATTGTTTTTGCAGGTTTGATCATCTAATTACTTGCTGCAGATTTTAGTATGCCCAGAAAACACAGTTTCAGCAACTGTTCAGATAAAACGCTAGACACAGTGTCAGCGACTATTCAGATAAAATCTCAGTTTGTTTTTATTCAGCCTCAATTCATGGTTTATTAAAAAAAAAAAAAATTAGCAAATGGAGAAAAGAGAAAAAAAATGATTTGCAAATTAAAAATCGATTAGGCATATTGCAATTATTTATTTATTTATTTATTTTTTTTTTTAAATTCCTGAAATTAGTTTAACTCATTTTTATTTTCTGATCCTCGCGATCGCACTAAGCGCGGAGGAGAGCATACTTATTCTAGGCAAAAACAAAATTGAGAATGAAAGCAAAAACTGAAAATGAAAGCTTGCCTACTCTATACTAATTAGAATTTTAAAAATTAATTACATGTAATTAAATTTCCAATGAAGCCATTCACGTAGCAGTAACAACAATATATTCAATAGCAATTGTTCAACTGAAAAATATTCCAAAGTGAATGAGTCCAGTTGCTGAAACTGCAAATCAACTAAATAAAAATAAAAAGACGACTCTAATCGAGTACTTACCTGGAACCATTGTTCGATAAGGCTTTGATAGGCACGATTTCTCTTACTTAGATCAAGTTGTAACTCCTCTTCTTCTTCCTCGATCTCCTGTTTGAATGATTGTTCGCCATCAGAGGTGCAGGATTCTTCAGATGTTAAATCTTCGTTTGTTTCTTGGGGAGTAGTTGAACATTTAATTCTTGTCAAGATCTCTTCTTCCAAGGAAGAGGAGATCCCGACTTCTGCTAGGATCTGAGTGAGTAGTTCCAAGCTGACACTCATTGTTAAATCATGTTGAAAAAGGGATTCTTACTGCACTCAAAACTTAAATCTAAAAAACTTAAATGAAAATAAATTACTTGCATAAAAAAACACTCATGCTGAAACAGAAAAAAAAACACTCTTCACAGTTGCGGAAATCAAACACACTTTCAAGAAAGAAGATCAATCAATCATAACAGAGAACAGGACCCTATTCCTCCAAGCAGGAATTGTTACACTGAAAAATGTCACCTTGACATTCTACTAACTGTATGAGCTCATTAAACACTCATACATACCTCCTCTGCAAGTCTTACAACCTTTTTTCCTCATTCCATGCCCTGAAAATGAAGGAAAAACCCTAAAAAGCTCAAACCTTGGAATACCTTGATTAATATGAAGCCTACCTGCGTTTTAGCTAGAATGCCTTCGAGGTAATGTGAAGATAAGCGTAATTCTAGAACGCACTTTCCAGTGTTATAGGTGAGGTACTTAATTTGATGAAAAATCTGTGAAATTAAACCAAAAAAGTTGAATTTTGAATTCGATTCTAGAAGGTGTTTGGATGAGATTTTTGGGGATGAGTCTTCAGCTGTGGAGTGCATGTATCCCACACCTTAAGGAACTAATCCCTTGATGTGAGGAGCCTATCCCTTTGAAGGAGGGTTCTATCCTTTAAAGGTGGAATCCTAACCTCCTCATCTCTGCTCTATAAAAGGAGGCATTGGGCAGCCTTTTGGAGTTAACACAGTTTAGAAAGTTGAAGAAGTTAATTTGTTGGAGATTGAGATTGATGCGGTGAAATTTAGACTTCTTTAAAATTTGAGCTTTTGAGAGGAAGATCACATACCTCTTTATGCTTCTGGAGGAAGAGTGCAAGACTTATCAAAGTAGAGGAGATTCCTGCTTCGGACCCCGGGAAGGCCTTTCGAACATCAAGGCTAAGGTTGTAAGGTTCTTCTGTATATTTTAAGATTAATACAATCAAGTTCTGTTTTTCTCAATAAATTGTCGTTCGATTGTTTATTTTAATAAGCTATTGTTTGATCGTTTATTTCATAGATTCCTTGATCACTATGATAGGTATGTTTTATGATTATTTGCTATACAGGTGCTATTTAATATTTTCTTGTTTGTGATTGCAGATCAACGAAAGATGATACTTTCTTGTGACAAAAGGGCCCTTGTTGCGATGAAGGATTATTGATGCAATGGAAGCACTGCGACTACAAATAAGCATTTGGATCTAAGGTAGGATCGACACCTTCATAACATTTATTTGTAAAACGAATATATCTAGAGAAAGACAAACTTAGTTGTTCGTTTGTTGCTAGATTGTCTTCTGACACTAGGGAGATCGGCCTTGTCCGCAAGAACGATTTATCCGGCCAACAAATTGGCGACTCCACTGGGGAAAGAACTTGTTTTTTGGTTCTCTTTTATTTTGATTTGAGGAAAAGTTTTTCCTGGTTTTTGATTAATGGATATCTGCCTGGGTAGCTTAGTTTTTCTTTTATTTTTTAAAAATTTTGAAATCTTTTATGTTTTTCTTGAAGTTTTCAGGGGACCGCACTTTGTCTTCACACACAGTGCGGGCATCTCCGCACTTTCCTTAAGTAACCAGTGCGGGACCGCACCTGTTACTTCTAGGAGCCTGCGGACCCTGTTAAAATTTTGGAAGAACTCCAGATTTCTTTTTTCTAGTTTAGTTTAGATTTAATTTAGGATTCTTAGCATCTACCTAGATCTGTATATTTCTGTCAAAAAATTCTTGTTTCTGAATTTCTTTCAGCAAATCTTCATCTCATCAATCTCCATTAAGTTAATTGGGTGTTTTGAGTCTCTTTTTTGAGAAATTCTTAATTTGATTTCCTTTGGTCATTACTTGGAGATTTGTCTCATTCGTTTCACAATTTTGCATCTTTTTGCTTTTGTTTTTGCAAAAAAATTTCCCCCTCATTCGCCGGGGGGGGCTAAATTGTGTATGAGTGTTAATCGCCTTTGAGTATTTTTATTTTTGATCTTTGGAACTCTCACCCGATTTTCTTGACTTCCACTTGATTGGTTCTTAGATTACATTAGAATCATCTTGTGTTTGAGAATTCTCTTGCATAGATTACATTTGCATAATTAGAATTCTCATTTTCAGAATATGAATGAAAAATGTGCATAGATTACATTTGCATACTTTTCATGTGAATTGTGCATAGATTACAACTGCATAGTTTACATTCTGAAAAATCAATTGTAGATTTAGACTTTTTCTTTGATTTAAATTTAGATGTTTTTATGCTTGTTTAAAATTGTTTTGGGATTGATTTGCATTAGTTTTTCTTGATAAAATTAGTGCATTAGAGAATTTGTTATATTTTCTCTTAGTGATCAATCTTTGCATTGTTGGAAGTGGATGGAAACTCTCTCCTTACTTTAGGTAGGATTCATCGAATTGAAAATATTACATTATCATATTCGATTGCATTCAGTTTTGGTTCGGGTCATAACACCAATGGTTTCATATCCATTTACCCTTTTGAGTAATAACAGCCTAAATAACACAACGCTTAATTAAAATTCATCTAGTAATTTTTACATTTTTAGGGCTCTTTCCACCAACATAGCTTAGGCTAGTGTCTTGGAATAGGTTTTAGTTAACTCTCCAAGGCAGTAAAACAAACAAGTAGTCGATCTTGCGGTAGGAAAAATTCCAATTGTTGCATGTATGCTCTGGGAAGCTCCTCCTAAAGGAGTCAAGCACGAGATCATATCTGAACCAGTGAGGTAATCAATCCTTCCTCATTGGGAACGATAGCAGATATACACGTATTAAAAACGGTAAACCTCGGATTGACCATTATCGAGGAGCCTAGGGTCACTTGTCGGTAAACCTTGAATTATGTCAAGGAGCCTTCAAGGGGATTGAGCTTTGTTACTCTGCCCTTGCGTGTGTATCGGATCGTAGACTGTTCCCCCAGGTATATTTGTTTCTGTTGGTAACCTTAGAGGCCATAATCTATAGGGTTCTTTCCTAAGGTGACGGTGGAGGGAAGATCCCACTGTACCTGGAGCAGACGTCGACTAGACTCACTTGGACTCTCTGGGGGGTTATCTTCACTCGAGATGGTTTTGTGAAGAAACTTGTGCCAGTCTGTTTCATTAAGCAGGTTGTCGGGGTAACTGTTCCAACTGCCCTTTCTGTATTAAATTCTACGATGTTGGATTTCATCACCAACTAGTGTGTTTGGTACGGGAAGTTACTGCTTGTGTGTGGTTTGACTCCTAGATTTGATAGCGCGTGTTCATTTGTTTGTTTTTACTTTTAGAGACCATAGGTGTGAATTGTGAATTTTAATTGTTTAGGTGTGAATTTTTTATTGTGAATTGTTAATTTTAGTTTTTAATTTGTTAATAAAATTCACTGAAGTTGAATAGAATGGCAACTGTTCCGGAATTTACCAACCAAGGAACCCCTCTTAACGAGAATCCTAGTCCTTTTCCTTGCTTTGGAAATGTTGGTCCTCCTTATATGGCTACATTGTCATTACCTGGATTTACAATAGGTTTACCGATATGGTTATTTTCAACTTCGTTGGCCCCGAACACTCCAATTGTTCCACCTCAACCGGATGCTTCACAGAGTTCACCATCTCAACATCACCAACCTTTTGTTGACCCTTTACCTTCTTCGCCTAATATTTCTTCCTCCATTTCTTCCTCTTCGCTTGGTAAAATCCTTGATGCTAGTAACCAGGTGACGAAGAAGAAGAAAGGGATGAAGAAGAAGAAGAAGAAGCAAGATAAGAAAGAAGTCAACCAACCAACCATGGCTGTAAGTGTTAGTTGTGTTGAGGAAACCTCCAACATGCATCGTAAACCCAAATACCCTTGCGGGCTTTGTAAGGGTGACCACTTCCTTATCAATTGTCCTGGTATTCCGAAGGTCTTGGAAGTGTGGTCAGAAAAATCTCATCAACTTTCCGTTGATCCATCAACCAGTGATAGTCAGGTTCCTGGGAAAAAGGGTAAAGTTAGGTTTCCTTGTAAGTTATGCAAAGGGAGTCATTATGCAAAGGGAGTCATCAAACTCACATTTGCCCTCACATGGATGAAGCCTCAAAATTGTTGGAAAACCTTCTTGTTCCACAGCAAGAACTTCCAACTGGTTACCATAAACTTTCTCCCAACCTACCGTCAACTAACGTAGTGATTGATCTAATTTCAAGTACAGTCGATCCCACTCTTCCATTGGAGAGTGAAACTCATATCACTCAGGTTGATGATCCATTAGTTGATCAAGTGGTCGATTCGATTTCACATTCGGTCGATCCCACTCTCCCTTTAGAGAGTGAACTTCATGCCCGCTGTGTCTTTCTCTTGTTATTACTCGTATCTTCACGCCTGTGGCCATTCTGCCTTACAGAACTCTCCAGCACACTGAGTCTTTCTGAGTCAGAATAGACTGATAGAACCTTGTCTTCCTTCCTCCATCCCTTTCCAAATCATTGTGAAGTTTGGTGGTAGGGACATACACTGCACACAGGTAGAAGAAGGTGCTTCTGTTAGTATTTTATCCTCAACTACTTGGAAAGCTTTGGGTTCCCTCAGCTTGTGCCTATTACACAGAATCTGAAAGCTTTTAACAGAACCATTAGTGAACCTTTAGGGATCATTCCTAAGTTTTCTATTACTTTGGAAGGTAAAACTGTCTCTCGTATTGATCTATGGTAGTTCGAGGTCCCTTGGATTTCAATTTACTTCCCACAGACTATGTTTATGCAATGAAAGCTGTCATATCAACACTCTTTCGCGTGATGTCTTTCCCTCACAATGGCAATATTGTGACTATAGACCAGCTTTCGTTCCCTAGTTTTGATTCGACTACCAATAATCCGACATCTTTGAATGTTCCTGATTCTAAAGTGGTATCTACCCCGCCACAGGTTAATTATGTGGCAGCTAGTCCCATGTTTTCAGTTACTGATGTAAGCGAGCCCCTCACTGTTTGCTTGACTTCCTATGACTCAGATCTAGTAATTGACATGGAAAAATCTATGGGATTATTTGAACGCGATATTTTTATCTCTTTTGAGTCCCTTGACATGTGTTCCTTCCAAAGAATTGTTCTTCCTTCTGATGAAGACCTCTTGGAAGCCACGCTCAAGGTGTGTCCATTGACATGTGTTTCTTCCAATTGGAAGGCATGATCAAGTTCCTGAGGATAGTTCTTTTTACTGTGTCAACCTCGTTAAAAAATGAATCAGTTTCCGTGAGGAAATTTCCTTTTATTGTGTCAAACTTTCAGCAAAAATAACCTGCTGGTTTGATATTGTGTCTCAAGTAACGTGTCAACCTCTTTTAAAAATAAACATGTATCCGAGGAAAGTTCCTTACCGTGTCAACTCGTTAAAAATTGAACCGCTAGTAGTGAGGATAGTTCCTTGTACTGTGTCAACCTCGTTAAAAAATGAATCAGTGTGGGTGAGGATAGTTCCTTGTACTGTGTCAACCTCATTAAAAAATGAATCAGTGGTGAGGATAGTTCCTTGTACTGTGTCAACCTCGTTAAAAAATGAATCAGTGAGTTGTGAGGAGAGTTCCTTGTACTTTTTCAACCTCGTTAAAAATGAATCAGTGAGTTGTGAGGAGAGTTCCTTGTACTGTGTCAACCTCGTTAAAAAAAATGAATCAGTGTGTGTGAGGAGAGTTCCTTGTACTGTTTCAACCTCGTTAAAAAATGAAACAGTGAGTCCGAGCATAGTTCCTTTTCTTGTGTCAAGCTCGTTTAAAAATGAAACAAGCTTTTCTGAGGACAGTTCCTTGTACTGTGTCAACCTCGTTAAAAAATGAAACAGTGAGTGTGAGGAGAGTTCTTTATTTCGTGTCAAGTCTCTTAAAAATGAACATGTAGGTAGATTGTAGAGAGTAGATTGGTAGATTTAGAATAAGTAGTTTCGAGAGCATAGTTCCTTTTCAGTCAAGCTCGTTTAAAAAATGAAATAAGTCAAGTACTGCTTCTTTCTTGTGTCAACCTCGTTAACCTCCTGAATCAGCTTGTCCTGGATGGTTCCTCATATGTCAACCTCGTTAAAAAATGAATCAGTCAGGTATGAGGACAGTTCTTTTCCTATGTCAACCTCGTTAAAAAATGAATCAGTTGTCAGAGGATAGTTCCTGTTATTGAGTCAACCTCGTTAACAAATGAATCAGGTATGAGGACAGTTCTTTTCCTGTGTCAACCTCATTAAAAAATGAATCAGTAGGTTATGTAGGTAGGTTAGAAATAAGTAGTTTCCGAGGACAAGTTCTTTTCCTGTGTCAACCTCGTTAAAAAATGAAACACGTTTCCATGAGCATAGTTCTTTTCCTGTGTCAAGCTCGTTAAAAAATGAAACAAATCCTCCCTTAATTGAGTCGAGTCTTTGACTAGACCTCGTAAATGTTAAGTAGTATATTTAGGTTAGTTTTTAGGTTGGGTCTTTCATATGATCTCGTAAATGAACCTTCATTTCACCCAACTAATTACTAAGTAGTGTACTTAGTTGAATGAAATGAAGCTGGGGGGGCATGCGCTCTAGCAGTTACGCTTAGGGGGCATCAAGCACAGTTTTCTCTTTGTTTCAAGCTTGTGTAAAAATGAAACTACTCTGAAGCATAGTTTTTCTTTGTTTCAAGCTTTTGTAAAAATGAAACCTATCTTGAGTCAATTTCAGTTATTTTCAAGACTCGTTAAACTCATGAAAATCCCGAGATTATTTTTCTATATTTCATTCTCGTAAAACACATGAAAATACCAAGTTCTTTCCGTCTTTTCCTGCTCGTTAATTAAATTGAAAGTCGGCCACATGAGTACATTTTTATCCATTTTTCAAACTCATTAAAACTTACGAAAAAGTTAAAGCCATGAGTACATTTTTATCCCTTTTTCGAACTCGTTAAAACTTACCGAAAAAGTGAAATCTTGAGTTCTCTTTTAAGCCCTTTTCAGACTCTCTCAAAATGAAAAGATTGCCGAGTACTTGATTATTCGAACTCGTTAAAGTAAATGAATGATCATCCCTTCAGTATAAGTTTACCCCTTTTACGGACTGAAATGGACTATTTACGAAAAAGGTATATGTTGACTAATTAAGGTCAATAGAGTTCTCTCCCGCATTATTTTATCCTTTTTCGGGCTCGAGAGACTAAATTTACGAAAAAGTACACCCATGGAGTCTTCTTAAGTTTTTCTTCCGAATTTCTAAAACCGAAAAACACCGAGTTTCTCCTATACCGAATTCGTTAAACTAACAAGAAAGGACCATGACTTTTCAATGTGAACCACTCCTTCTTAGGGTTCGAATTTTAAACTAAGTTGGACTCATCCGAAGGATGAGCTTATAAACAAGCAAATGTTATCCTCCTCAAGCTTGTCAAAAGTAAAGAGGTACTTGCCAGAAATGGTGGGGGAAAAGAGAGAAAAACGAACCTGTTTGTTGTATTTTGATTATTCGGAAAACCGTTAACCACTCTTGAACACGACACTTTTTGTTCACCTGGGTTGGGAAAATCCTTTGCCTAACAGTTAATCAAACCACATTGAAAGTCTTCAGCTGGTTTCTGGGTATTAGCTTTGGGTCAATTGTCACCAAACCATCTGCAGTGTCGTTATGTGTTCAAGAGGATAGTTCAAATAAACCATTCATCTGCAAAATATCCGTCATCCATTTTGACCATCCCTGAGTCAGTCCTTGCCAATATATTTTCAAAACTTGATCTATGATTTCGTGTTGTGGGCTTGCCTACGACAGATCACTTTCTATCGACATCAGCACATTATCTAGGAAGTTGATCCAGAAATCGTCAGTACCTTGAAATATGCATGCCTCAATGGCAGGTTTCTCGCCTTCGACGATAGGTTGCATCATCGACCTTCGATCGAATGATTCCGTGACATGTTCGACTTCAGCTCATTCATTCACATTTCATGGATTGTACTAGGTACTTTGAGAGCCATTGACATTACTGGTGGTTTCTCTCACACTTGTTAACAGTTCACATCATTGACTGGTAATCAAGTGGTTTCTACCATGTTCGACTTCAACACATTTATTCACATGGATAGAATCGTACTAGTTCGAGATGCGGAAATCAAGACCCTGGATCTAGTTTCCACCATCCAGGCTGCGAGGAATTTTGTTATCATTCATACAGTGGACTATTTATAAACAGATGGCTGCGTCCATGCTGTGTCGACATATGTCTATACTGTTGATGTATTCAAAATCATTCCTGTATCAGAACAATTTAGAGTTAGTTTCTAGTTAGTTTTGATCTGAGTATGGGAATGCCTACCTCAGCGATGATATGATTACATATATATATATTTTTCATTGAATGTTTTTACAGGTTCCGACTGGGGTGTCCACAGGATGATCCTTGAAATGATAAAGTACTTCACTCTTCATATATGACAGACTTCATCTTCATCTATTTCAGACTTCGCACTTTAGGGGGCAATCTGTTACACTAAAAATTGTCACCTTGACATTTTGCTGATTGTATGAGCTCATTAAACACTCATACATGCCTCCTTTGCAAGTCTTACAACCTTTGTTCCTCATTCCAAGCCCTGAAACTGGAGAAAAAACCCTAAAAAGCTCAAAAAACCTTGGGTACGCAGTTAATATGAAGCTTACCTGCGTTTTTAGCTAGGGTACGCAGGTAAGGTGAAGATAAACTACGTTCTAGAACGCATTTTTCCAGTGTTATAGGTGCGGTACCCCTGTAAAGTCAAAAATGCGCGAAATTAAACCAAAAAAGTTGAATTTTGGTCAATTCTGGAAGGTTCTGGATGAGATTTTTTGGGGATGAGTACGCTTTGGTAAGGTGCATGTATCCCACACCTTAAGGAACTAATCCCTTGATGTGAGGAGCCTATCTCTTTGAAGGAGGGTTCTATCCCTTTAAAGGTGGAATCCTAACCTCCTCATCTGCTCTATAAAAGGAGGCATTGGGTAGCCTTTTGGGTTAACACAAGTCAAGAAAGTTGAAGAAGTTAAGCTGTTGGAGATTGAGATTGAAGTGCTGTTGAAATTTAGAATTCTTTCTGCTGAGATTTTGAGAGGAAAGATCACATACCTCTTTATGCTTCTAGAGGAAGAGTGCAAGACTTATCAAAGTAGAGGAGATTCCTGCTTCGGACCCCGGGAAGGCCTTTCGAACATCAAGGCTAAGGTTGTAAGGTTCTTCTGTATATTTTAAGATTAATACAATCAAGTTCTGTTTTTCTCAATAAATTGTCGTTCGATTGTTTATTTTAATAAGCTATTGTTTGATCGTTTATTTCATAGATTCCTTGATCACTATGATAGGTATGTTTTATGATTATTTGCTATACAGGTGCTATTTAATATTTTCTTGTTTGTGATTTCGCATCAACGAAAGATGATACTTTCAGGACAAAAGGGCCCTTTACGGATGAAGGATTATCGATGCAATGTGGAAGCACCGCGACTACAACAAGCATTTAGATCTAAGGTAGGATCGACACCTTCATAGCATTTACTTGTAAAACGAATATATCTAGAGAAAGACAAACTTAGTTGTTCGTTTGTTGCTAGATTGTCTTCTGACACTAGGGAGATCGGTCTTGTCCGCAAG
Source organism: Pinus albicaulis (assembly GCA_034641835.2). Taxonomy (NCBI): domain Eukaryota; kingdom Viridiplantae; phylum Streptophyta; class Pinopsida; order Pinales; family Pinaceae; genus Pinus; species Pinus albicaulis. The sequence continues at coordinate 92,351 of JAXQQM020079911.1, forward strand.
AACGATTTATCCGGCCAACAGGAATCTTCAGCACTTGTTTCCTGATATCAGTCACACTGCAGAAAAAGAAGATTAATCAATGGAGAACAGGACCCTATTCCTCAAGCAGGAATCTTCAACACCTGTTTCCTGATATTTGCATAAAAAATCAAACTGAACTTCAATCCATCGTGCTTCCCCGGCAACGGCGCCAAAATGTTGGGTGAAACTATTGTCGTTTTAATTCCGCTGTAGTACTTGCCCAACCATTTAATTTGTCAATCCGAGGTTCGTAAGCTTACGAAGCACATGCACTATATATGCAGGACCGAAGTGAACTAATCTAATCTGAAATAAAATTAATCTAGGAAGGCATTGAACATCAACTATGAAAGCAGGAAATCACATAAGGGAAAAGCAATATAACATGTGAAGAGTTGAACGACAAATGACATATATGAGTTCACAATAATAACGCCATCTCAAATTACATTACAAGAATCAAATGTCAAACCATGAAAGCATACAATAAAAGAATATGGATCACAGTTAAGAATCCCCCTTCTCCTAATTACAATACTACCTCTCCAAACTCCAAAAACTAATGAACTAATGAATTCCTGAGCTCCTGAACTAATCAAAATGAAGAGAGAGCACTCTCTTATATACATGAAGAAGCTAACCATCTCATTCAACCACTCTCAAATACTTTCCCATTATTACAAGACATGATCCCTTTGAATCCTCCACACATCTCTCACATATCTTGAATAAGACATGCCAACCAAATCCTCCATGATCTTCTCCTTAGGAATAGGATTGAACAATTATCTCCTTAATATGGTGAGGAGATATTCCAGAAGTTTAGAATTAATCCTTCACATTTCTCCTACACATTACAAAGCTCACACATTCTTGAGATATATATTAAAACATGTATATTTTCTAATATTTAATCATAAATTCACTGATAATACAAAAATGAATAAAGTGGAAAATAGGAAGGTGAAACCCAAATGTATTTATGAAAGTGATATAATGAAAGGTTAATGGGATGATGAAATGTAAGGAATAGTGAAAGGAAAGGTGGATGAAATACGACATTTCTGAAGCCCAACACTGGGCAGAAGATGGTGGATGGATTTCTCCTATGAAGTCAAGTCCCCACTGTTGAAAAGGAGCTTCAACAGTGATTGGATGTAGAGGAAGGGGTAACAGTTTTCTTTTTCCTTCAAATAGTTGGCACTTATGACAGGCAATGATCATCTTGTGTATATCAGGAAAAAGAGTAGGCCAATATAAACCAGCCCTCAAAATTTTGTTGGCTGTTGACTTCCAGTACAAATGACCCCCACACTCTCCTTCATGGAATTCCTGCTTAACCTTCTCTACATCAAACTCAGGAAAACATTTAAGAAATATACCACTTGCATTCTTCCAATAAAGACATCTATCTATAATGCAATAGTTTACTGCTTTCAGCTTCAAGAACCTTGCCTTTGTTTTTGTCAAACCAGGAGGTGTATTTAAATTGAGCAAAACATAAACAATATCAGCATACCAAGGAGAATTCATAAAATGGTTTTCAACAACGGGAGTTGATAATTCTTCTTGGTCATCTAAAGTGTTAATCATATGAATATCAAGAACTTCACAATTTGATTCAGCCATCAATCTAGCTAGACCTTGGCCTTTGATGAGCTTAGCGGGTTTTATCTCTAAATCATATTCAAGAATAACAACAATCCACTTACCTCTCTTACCATCTAGGTCCTGTGTTAGAATGTCTTTAATCACTGAATTTGTGACAAAGGCAATGATGTGTGAGTGAAGGATGTACACCTTGAAATATTTTAAAGCTTTAACCAAAGCAAAAGCTTGCTTTTCCATAATGTTGTACTTCAATGGGGCATCCCTCAACGCCTTACTAAAGAATGAAATAGGATGCTCTTGTCCTTGTGGATTTTTCTGTAAAAGGACAGCAACTATGGTATGTTCTGATGCAAATGAAAAGATATAAAATTCTTTTGAAAATTCAGGACTTATGAGAACCGGTGTTTTGGTTAATGCTTGTTTCACCAGCTCAAAGGATGTCTTTGCTTCCAAGGTCCATTTTACCCCTTGCTCCTTCTTTAACATGTTTGTGATATTCCTAAGCAGCTCAGCTAAGTTGGGGATGAACCTTCTCAAAAATTTAATCTTTCCAATGAAAGACTGCAACTCTTTGATGTTTCGAGGATGAGAGATTTGCAAAATGGCCTTAATCCTCTTTGGATCGATCTTTATACCCTCTTCTGAAATAATGTGCCCAAGAAGTTTACCTTCTTGGAGACCAAATAGTGTCTTCTTAGGGTTTAAGGATATTCCAAACTTTCTGCATTTCTCGAAAAATTTTCTTAAATGTTCCAAGTGCTCTTCATCTGTTTTTGAAAACACAGTGACATCATCGAGATAGATAATGATGAAGAAGCCCAATTCTTCCGAAAATGCTATGTCCATGGCTCTCTGAAAGGTTGCTCCAGCATTAATTAGACCAAAGGGCATTTTCACATACATGAAAGTGCCCCATGGTGTAGTAAAAGTTGTCTTTAATTGATCGGCAAGGTGAACTAAGATCTGGTTATACCCTGAATAGCCATCAAGCAAGGAAATTCTTTTGGACACTACCACCCTTTGTAGAATATGATCCATTTTTGGTAAAGGGTAGTTGTCTTTCAATGAAGCTTTGTTTAAATCTCTAAAATCTATACAAAGCCTGATTTCTCCAGTATTCTTCCTAATAGACACTAGATTAGATACCCATTCAGAATATCTAACAGGGAAAATAATACCAACATCATACATCTTCATGATTTCCTTCTTAACCAAAGGCAGTTGTACATGGTTTATTCTGCGCAGTTTCTGTTTGAATGGTTTTTGGTTTTCTTTAAGAGGGATTTTGTGCTGTATTATTTCAGTGTCATAGGATTTAAGATCTTCGTAACTCCATGCAAAAACATCAGAAAATTCTTTGAACAACTCTATGTATTTGAGTTTAATGTGAGCCGGCAAAGTTTTGGACAGTTTGATCATTTTCGGTTTTTCCTTACTGCCTATGTTGCACTCCTCTACTTCAGTCTCTACAGGTTCTAGTTTAGGTTTTTTGGCCATATCATTAAAATCGAACAACTCTTCCAAAGGTGTTAGACCACTTGGCAAACTTTCATCATTAGAATGCAGTGTTTCTAATTCTGCACTCAATTATGTTTCGTTTCTAAGTTTGCAAGTCTGAAGGTTAATAGTGACAAGCTCAGGAGAAGGTTCTTCCTCACCAAGAAAATTTTCTTCACTGCAGTCTGTATCATAATCTGAATTTGAACTATGCAGTTCAAATTCATTTCTGAATTGCATGAAGTCTTCTATTTGTTTATCTCTGTCAAACACCTGCCAATATTTTTTATTATCGGGCACAACTGGTCTAAATTTTATCTGAGCGGAGCAATCTTTGATCTCATATGGCGTTAGACATGTCCTAGCTGCAAAGGCTAAATTATGGACTATAAGATTTCTTTTTCTCGGGACAAAAATCAATTCGGACTCCTCAAATGTTTTCAAAAGATCCATGACATCATTCCGATAGGCTCTAAGTCTGGGATGATTTGCATTATACTCCCCATTGACTTGCCTAATGATTAACTCTGAATCCCCATGCACATTGATTCTTTTGGCTCCTAATTTTTTCAACAAATGTAAGCCTAAGAGCAAGGATTCATACTCCGCTATGTTATTAGAACACTGAAATTTTAACTTGCATGAAATGCATTCTGTGTGTTTTCTTTCAGTGTTAGTAATCCAGAAACCTGCACCAGCATTAGTTCTTGTGCAGGATCCATCGAAATACATACTCCATAGAGGACTATTCTCAATTTTATCTGTTTGGTGAATGTCCTCATCAACTACCGTGCCTCCAGATGCTTCTTGAATATCAGCACTAAGTTTTTTTTGTTTTAGATACTCAAGTTTCTCATCGGGTTGAGGATTTTTCTCTTGACTATCAATATCTAAGTTTAATGGATTGATGACTTGTAGTTCAAGACCTGTATTTGGTTTGCTAATGTTTTCAAATACATCAAACTGCTTAGACACTTCAGCATTATGTTCCTCTTCCTCCCTTTTGGTCATTAATTATGTTAAAGTGATTTGTTCAGTAAGTATTTCATCATTGAACATGATAAAAGAATCAAGGCCTGTACTCACAGAGTACAGAGGAGAGTTTTGTGGTCTATCTTCACTTGTGACTGTGTATTGCATATGGGACTCCCTGTAAAGTCTTCGAGTTTGGTTGAAAACAGGGATAGTCGCATAGGTCATGTCCATTTGCATGGTCCCCTGTAACTTAGCCCCCCAGGATCTTGATAATAACATTCCATACTTTGGGGGCACATCAGCCACAACAATATCCATAACTAAACACTTGGCTGGAATCTGGGCTAAGTTAACACAAAGGTCTTTGATCAATCCAAGATATTTTACTCTTATTGAGTCAAAGGAGTAGAGGTCTTTGTAGGGTCTGGTGATTTCAAGACCCAGGCTCCCCATTACAGCTTTTGGCATTAAATTATGAGAAGCCCCTGAGTCATGCATAACGTTGTGTAGAATCTTGTCATGAACATTTAAACTCACATAAAAGGGAGGAACCGGTCCCTCTTGATATCTTCCTTCAATTTTTGGACCAAAAATGAGCTCTGGTTGGTCATCATTAAGATTGACTGTGTCATTATTGTCTTCTATGTTTAGAGCCTTCAAAATTTGGGTTTTATATACATGATGGGCAACTAACTCAGTCAAGGGAACATAAATTTTGATCTTTGAGATTTCCTGTTCTAGGCTGAAAGGATTTTGATTCTTTAAGGCACTTGTTTCAGCCTTATTAGCCGTCGCTTTATCAACAATAACAGCTTGCTAATTGGTTCTATTTACACTTGTCACAACATTTGAAACAGGAGTACTAGCTGAAGCGTTAGTACTACTAATGTCTACACTTTGTTTTTCAAGATTTTTAGTGTCTTTCTCCTTACCTTTGCCAGAATTAACATCTACTGTTTTATCCTTTTGTTTAACTATTTTAGACTTGGTTGCAGTGCTTTTTTGAGAATATTTGTCAGAGGTTTTGGTGTTAGGGTTTTGTTGACTAGATTTACTTCTGAGTTCATATTCTATTGAAGATTCTATGATGGCATTTTCCATGTCTTGACAACAATTCTCATTATCATCTCTTTTGTCATCATAAGGTGTGTAAAGACCCTTTTTTCTATCATAATGAACGTCGAAGTCATCATCATCTACCCCAAATAGGTTCATATCATTATCCTTTGTCATTTCATCTGTTTCCTCAACCTCACTCACATAGTTTTGATGAAAGGGAGGAGTGATCTGTTGATCATCTTCCCTAGGTCTGTTCGGAGGCTGGTTTCTTCTTACATTCTGATTCTGGTTTGGGTTTCTGTTTTTAGGAGCAGTTTGGTTTTGACTTGCTTGTGCTCTCTCAAGAATGCTCATCTTCTTCATCATTTCTTCCATCATCCTTTCCATCTTTGAGTTTGAGGTAGTAGGTGCGGATTCCTCTCTAAAAGATACTCTCTTTTCAACTTTCATCCTTGCTCTCTTCTCCATCAGGTTGACTTCTACAGAAAGAGCACCTCTTTGCATGTCTTCAAGAGTTGAAAAATCTCTCTCTCTGAGTGAATAGGTCATGTCAGCATCAAACCCTTCAGGAAACTTGTTTAAGGCTAAGCCTTGTGGAGGTTTTAATTCTGGGGAAAGTGCATTATACACACTATTAAATCTAGTACAATAGGCTTGTACACTTTCCCCAGGGTTTCTATGGAGATTGTTGTAGTCAGCAAGGACTTGGAGAGGATTCTTCCTCACTTCCCATTTGTTTAAGAATGTTTGATGGAAACCTTGGAGATCATTAATACTATTGGGGGTTAAGCCTTTAAACCATTTTGTTACTTCTCCCCCCAGACTCTGAGCAAATAGTCTAATCTTGACAGGATCATTATAAATTTCATTTCTGTCAAAGTAGTCATTCATCTTATCCACATGTTGTGATGCAGTTATCGTGTTGCTAGCATCATACAATGGGATTTTGGACTGATAGTCCTGTGGAAGATTGACTAATGGTACAGGAAGGACTAACGAAGCATACCATGCTGCCATGATATGTGGTGGGGGTAGGTTTACAAGGGGTGGATTGATAAGAGGAGGTGTGGGCTGAAATGGAGTGGTTTGAACAGTGGATGAAGGATGAACAGAAGTGGATGAAACTGCAGTAGATTGCTGAGCTGATCTTGGATGAGAGACACCTATATTAAGAAGAAAATGTAAATCAGGAGGTGTTGTCGCTCTTTTACCAAAATGTTCACTTGTTTCAGGAGATGAGAGTGAAGACTCAAAATCTAGCTGATCTAAATCACCAAATGACCTAGTCCTAAAGGGATTAACTAAGTCAGCTTGTGATTGTTGTAGAGCTGAAAGATTTTCAGGGGCTGAATTAGCTCTTAGTGGTGATCTGAAAACAGTTGAAGATTCTATCTTAGGAAACTTCCTAAGGATACTTTCTGGGTTATCAACTATCTCAGGTGGATCAGGGTCAGGATGGGCTCTAGTGTGAATCTTTCTAGGAGCCACTATGCTGTGTTTTTAGAACCAAATGACAAGAAAATTTCAACCAGGTATGACAATCTTTAAGAGGTTAACTAATCTGTTTTCACAATTTTAATCCAACAATCCTCTAACTGGATTTGAATGATATTATAATGATAAGGGTTCTTCCCATTGGAGTCTTAAGGTCTGTTTAGGATCGTGGAGTCGCCAGGCGGAAAGTTTAGAATGTTTTTTAAGAGGTACACTGTCCACCACAGTGCTTGAGAAATATCCTTTTTTTCAAGGATATCCAGAAACACAACAAAGTCTAACCAGATATTGACTGGGAGGGCATTCACCAGATATTTCACCTCTAAAAGAGGATGAGATCCAGAGGCTACCTGGCCCTTTCCAGACTCTGTCTGAGAGTATAAGGTAAAACACAACAAAAGGTAAGCGAAATGTAGGACTGAGTGTTTTACCACCAATCTGAAGTATTTTTGGTATTTTCTGAATTAGTTTTTATTTGAGTGGTTTTCTAAGAATGTCCTAACTTTGCTTCAAAACTTAGCTATGGTTGTGAGACAAAGACAGTCTACTCTTATGGCTAAGCTAGCTGATTTTTCCAGGTTAGATAAAGCCTTATGAAAATCTTAGGGTTGACCTAGATTTTCACTGATCCAGCAAGTTTCATCATGATTACCATTTCTTGGTAGTGCTTGAAAAAGCTGCTTTTTACTCTCAAGGTTTTATAGGAATGAAAATGATTCTGGGTTCAGTTACGTCCCCAGCGGAGTCGCCAGAAATGTTGGGGATTTGTAATTTATTAGCAAGATTGGCAGAGTCCAATTATAGAAACAACATCGTTTCAACCAACTTTGGGATTCTAGGATCTAGCCCTCCTGAATCCGGAGAGGGATCTCTCCAATAAGTGCAAAGATGGATATGTCTTTGAAGTTTGAGGTAATGATGTTAGGCTAGTTATGAAGTCCAAGGGTTTTGTTTGTTTTTTGGATGGTTGAACATGATTGCTGTTAGAGGAGAAAAGTACCAAAGGTAAAGAGGTTCAAAAGTGAGAAGTTGCAAGCAAAAGAGTAAGTTTTGACCAAGAAGAAAGATGATGGCAGGTTTTCAGTCCATTGGGCTATGGAGTCATAAGAGGATTTAATTGAAACAATCAGGTTCAAGAGTGGTCTATGGGGCAAGTCATATATGCCTAAGTATCTCTTTAAGGTTTTATTTATGGAATGGAATGATACAATAAGAAGGGGAAACAAACAGATGTAGAACAAAGAGCAGCCCAAGATCTGGTAAGTACTTTGAAACTAGCCAGCCTTTGACCAAGCACTTAAGAAAAGCATGAAAGCAAACTAGGATCTGGTAAGTACTTCGAAACTAGCCAGCCTTTGATACACTTTCAATAGAAAACATACAAAAAATAAGGGAAACTTGAAGGCAACCTTTGGAGTAGAGACTAGCGGGATGAGCTCACCACAAATCCTCTCCTAGCTCTTCTTTACTTGGCTACTTCCAAGACAATCACAGAGATAACACAAAATGGCCTAAGATCTGGTAAGTACTTTGAAACTATCCAAATTTTAACACATTCTAAGGGAAACAATCAAACAGTTATGAAAACAAGACTGGGACCAGGGCTCACCATATCTTCCTCAGTTCATCTTCACACAAAATATACTGAAAGTAACATTCAAAAAAAATATTCAGCTAAGACAATAAGACGAGGGAACGCTAGCATTCCTATGCTTAAACTGGATTAAATCATTTTCAAATAACACAGTGGGAAGAAAACATTTAAATAAAGATTTTTCAGCCAGAGAAGGTTACTGGTATACAGTAGGTCCTAACACTGTTTAAACTGTTCTTTACAGGAGAATATGAAACATAATGAAAACAGAAAATAAACAACAAGTTACAATGAGAATAACATCACCGTCAACATAGACCAGGATCCCATAAATCAGCTTGTATTGATGCTCCAAACCAGTTCCAATCTTCAAGTCCAGTGTGTTAATTCATCTTTCTTCACAACCTAACTTATTTATTACAAGCAGAGCTCCAAGAGCCAGTGAATCACTATTTACAATCGGGAGTCTTCAGCTCAGTTACATTACAATGCTTCAGCAATTCCATCAACAACCAACCCCTCACTCATCTTCTACTGAAGTATATATAGAAGGATGAGGAGGTGAGATTTGATTAAATATCTCAAATAAAATTAATATAGAGTTAATGTTTTCTTAGCCCTTGGGAGGCTCAATGAAGAAACTGTACAGGTGTTTCACTGTATTAATTAGTTTACACTTATGAATTAAGCTCGGTGGGAGCTTTTGTTGACCTTTGAGGCTCTGTGCGATGCTAGGGTTACTCTGCCGACATTCTGTCATTAAATTCCTGGCAAGATTTACCCTTTGGTTGTGCTGTGAGGCAGATGTTTGATCTCGAGCAATAACTGTTGTTCCTAATTGAATACTTTGAGGCACAGGTGGCGCTTTAGTTGCTGGGAGGAATCAATTTGCCTCCATTTGTGGCAGTGAAGGGTTTTCCTAATAAAACACTTTAGGTTTTTCTTTAAACTGTGTTTTAGATTGGGGATTAGACTTTTGATAACTTTCTTAGCCATAATCCCCGCTAATCTGTCCATCAATCCTCTGCTCTGGTTCATCTTGGTCTTCGACACTAATAATCTTCGACTGTGCCTGTTTCTTGGTTTTTCTTGCTGTCGTGTCGGGTTGCACAGGGTTTATAAGGCATCAATGCCTGAGAAAACATCGACGAAACATGTATTTTAACCCTGCTGATGATTTCTTTTGATGAATCGAAGGCCAGAGGATTGTCATCCTCGGCCTACGAAATTTCTTCATTTAAGAGGAAAAACATTAAACCCTGCAAAAACAAACAAATGTCACAAAATCCTTCGTTTATAGGTCCATCTGCATCGGAGGATGTGCGGAGGAAGCAAGGCCGTTGGATGGAATCATCCAACGGTCAGGATTTAATCTCAGAATGGTCGAAAAAGCATGGGGGAAGGAGGATCAAATCTGAGCCGTTGATCGCGCGTGATCGACGGTCGGGAGCGGGCAACGAAAAGTCAGCGGTGGGGAATCGTTGATTGGGCAACGGAATCGGGCGACGCGGAGATTTATTTGCCGCGGTATGAGGGATCGTTTATCGTGCGGGCACTTTGGTTATACATCGGACACTTTCGGCGATCAACAACCGTTGGATGAGATGGCCCAGATCGAACGGCGGAGATGGATTTCGCTGGGCATCCTGGTCCAGAACTTTAACGCGCGATGGACGACGGTTGCACGGCGGTTTCAAATCATACAAGGGACACGCGTCAATCATCGTATGGAATCGCTAGCTATCAGGGGAAAACCGCCTTTTGCCGAAGAGTGGTGCGATGGAAACCACGCGGGTTTGGAAAACAGTGCACGGATGGGGGGGGGGGGGGGTCCACAGGAAAGGCGCGCTCCACACCATCTGATCTGCGGGGCAGATCGACGGTCAAGATTGCTCCACAATTTATACGGGTGGAAACTTTGAAAATAAATTAAAAACCCAAAAACACGAATTTACAAAGGTTTTTAATGGTTTGGGCGGAGAAATATTATTGGAGAGGATAAGCGCCCGCGAGGTTTAGCATTTGGTTCTGGTGCTCGGGCGCATGGACGGAAAAGGGTTAGAGGCTTAGCCCGAGGGGACTAAAGTCTAGAACATAGAAAATATGCGTTTTCTATGGCTTGAATGATTTTTTAAGGGAATTAAAGGATTCAGTAAGGTTAAAAAGTGGGTTTTTTACCTTATAAAATGGATTTTGATGAGGGGAAAAAACAGGAATGTGGAAATGAGGGATTTTCATGGGGAATGGAGGGATAGAAGAGGAGGTTAGTTGGGAGGAAAAGGAAGGGGAAAAAAAAATGGGCATGCAGCAGTATTTGACTTTGGATTTTTGTAGGATTTCAGAGGCTTTTAGGATGTAAAAAAATAGAATGGGATCTGGACAGAGGCATGAGGCCTTCAAGAGTCTTCAAGAGCCAACAGTTTTTGAAAGGGAAAAATTGTTCCTTGAAGGCTCAAAACATATTTAGCCACCTTTGGTGTAATCAAATTTTACAGGTGGCTAACATTTGGAAGAATTCTTTCAAGATGAAACAAGGTTTTTTTGAATGGTTATTTATGTCATTTGGGCTTTGCAATGCACTTGCAACATTCATGAGAGTTATGAATGATGTGTTGAGACCATTTGTTGATGATTTTTTCATATTCTACTTATATGATATTCTAATTTTTAGTAACACTTATGAAGATCATGTCAAGCATGTGAAACAAGTTTTAGATGTCTTAAAGAAAGAGAAATTGTATTTGAATATGTCTAAGTGTGAATTTGGGAAAACCTATTTGGGTCATATTGTAGGAGGGGGTGGATTAAATATTGATACCTCAAAAGTTGAAGTCATTACGAATTGGCCTAAACCCAATAATGTAACAAAATTTTGGAGCATTTCGGGAGAAACCAAATATTGGAGAAATTTTACTGCTAGCTTCTCATCTATTACAACTCCACTACATGATTTGACAAGTGTGAAACAAGTCTTTTAGTAGGGAGGAAAGAAATAGAAATAATATGATACATTGAAAGAGAAAATTAGTACAACAACAGTTCTTACACTTTCAGATCTTAAGAAACCATTTGAGATTCAAACCGATGCAAATGATTATGCCATGGGATTAGTTTTGATGAAACATCATAAGCCTATTTTTTATCATTCTGAAACCTTTACCAATGCAGTAATTAACTATCCAACTTGTGATAAAGATTTGTATGCTTTGTTACAAAGTGTGAAGAAATGGAAGCACTATTTGATGGGTAAATAAGCAATTATTCATACTTACCATCAACCTTTCCAATATTTACAATCACAAACCAAGCAACAACAAGCTATAAATTTCAAGTGGATGGGATTTCTACAATAGTTCCATTTGGTAATAAGGTACAAAAAATGTATATACAACAAATTTTTTTGATATGTTATCAAGGCCTATTTTTATTGCATCTGTCATTCTTAAGCATAGCTCAATCATGCATGAAATTTATATTGAACAATATGCTCAAGGTGATGATTTTAAAAATATTTATGCAACTTTTATTCAAGGAAATCATGTTGAAGTGTTGGATTCATAACAAGTTGGTGTATCATCTTGGAAAGCTATGTGTTCCACATGTTAGGTCCCTATAATTTGTCAGATTTGCAAGACCAAATTGAACAAGGGTAACATCAAACCAATATTTGGAGCCCCGGGACCTAACCTTCTTGGACTTAGAGAGGTCTTTCTCTATATTTGTGTGAAATATGTAACTTGTATGATTTTAGGGTTTTTATTTTAGGCTAGTTATAAGGATAGGGTTTGTTTGTTTGTTTTGTTTGGTTGGGTTGGGAATTAAGTAGAACAAATAGAGTAAGAGAGGTTTAAACCATTGGGCTATGGAGTCTGCAAAGGGTCTTGAAAAGTACAACAATAGGTCAAGGGTGTATCACAGAGCGATTTTAACAAATCCAAATGGATCTAAAAGCTTATGTGAGTGAAGTGAACATTAAATTGTGAGATTAGTAGGCTTAAAGGGCAGTCAAGAATCCTTTAAAAAATACTATGACAAGAAAATTCTTTAAGAACACTATGCATAATAAATAATCAAAGTAAATGGCAAATCATAAACTTCTTTGACTAAACCCTAGCAAGTAAACATTTAGACAAAAATCTAGTAAACCCTAGAGAGCAAGGAACTCCTAAATCTCTCTAGCTATCTACCTTCAGAGAAGGAAAACATGCAAGGTAACACAAAGGTAATGATCAAAAAGCAGTGAACTCCTAAATTTCTTTTATCAAACCATAAGACCTTCAAAGCAACCATTTCAAGATGGGCCAAAGGACATGGAAAACCATGAAATTCTTTAGCCTAAACCCTAATTAGTACACTTCAAAGAAAGCCTTGAGAACAATATTTCAAGAAAAACTAAAGGATAGGGTAAACCATAAACTTCTTTAGCCATACTCTACTGATTTAAACTCAAGGAAACAAATTAGATGGATATGGAGAAAAGGGAATTCCTAATTTCACCAATAAAACCTAGTAGAGGAAAACATCTAAGCAATAGAAGGCATACAGAGGTAAGGTGCCTAAACAACATATCTTAACCTAAACTTTCTATTCTATTGCATGAGAAAGATGGCAAATATGTAAAACATAAGAAGACAAGTAATAAATAGGAAAGGTATCACCATTAAACATGTTCATGAATCCTGCAAGTGTGCTTGCTCCATTTCCATGCAAATCAAAACATTCACAAACTCCAAAGCCAATTTCTCCTATACTCCAAGTGTATGATATTCTTTTCAATAATAAACCAACATGAACAATGAGGCCTCCATGCAGTATTTAACTTGCAAAGGAAGACCAGAAAAAATATCCTAACTAGGGTTCAAAATATCATTAATTACATCATAAATGTCAATTTGTCCTATGAGACCATGCAAGGCCCAAGGCACAAATATCCTAACTTAATAAATGCAAAAATAAATGCTAACATAACTGCTCAGCTAACTATGGAGTGATTTGGCTCAAAAAATCTCAAAATATCTTTTTCATTAACTCCAAGTTTCTTTTTTTAACTTTCTGGCAAGAGCACAGTGCCAAGGCCAAGGGCACAACGACAACAATGGGAAAATCACTTGTTGTGTAGCTGAGATTTGGAGGCCTCCTGGTGTCCAAAGGAGCTCCATGATAGCTCATTGCAAAGCCTGTCCTATCTAGTTTCCAAAACTACCTTATTTTTCAGAATGGAGTCCATTTACCTGCTCAAAAATCCATTCTCCCAAGACTGCCAAGGGTGCAACGCCAATGCTAAAAAGAGAGCAGAAAGGTGATGTTTTTCTTGTTTTTGGCACTTTTGGAGGACCAAATTTGATCCAAATGAGTTGAAATTATCTGTGAGTGATTTAATTGGAAATATGAACATGAAAATGTAAGCCATTCCTCCATTGGGTGCGCCAAAAAAGAGCGTAGCACCAGTGGCGCTGCGTCTTTGGCCCTTCAAAACAGTCAAAAACTCAAAATCTTCAAAAATGTGCCAAAATTTGGATTTGTCTTGCTGATAATGTCTAGGATGCTTGTAGGGTTGCATAAACAAGAATTTCAAGCCTTTCTCTGTCCTTTGCCTCATTTAGGGCTTGAATATTTGCAAGGGCTCATTTGAGCTTGGCCCTTGCAATCTTGTCTCTTAAGGCATAGTGCCTTGCCATCTTCTTCTGCATGTCTTGGTCTCTCTTGGTATTCTCTAGCTGATCCTCTAAGTGTACATTGTCCCTCTCTAACCAAGATTCCCTATCATAGTATATTTCCATGGTAGGAAACTCGCTTGGAGTGAGCTGCTCTGCCAATGCGGTCTCTTGCTCCCTTTCTTTGGCTAAGGCTTTTCTCAAACCAATTGTCCTTGGCCTCTTCCTAGGAAGTTGTTCTTCCTCTTCTTTAGTGTCATCATGAGTGCCCAAGACCTCGTCCAACTTGGCCTTGGATTTTCTAGCCTCTTTCTAAGCTCTGATAGTTTTGATCTCATAGATGACCTTCTCTATCTCCAGCTGCTTATTTTCAACCTCAAAGAAGTTGATCACATTCTTGGCCCTACCAATGTTTTCTTGTAGATCCCTAATCTGAGCATCCTTTGTTTGGAGCAACATACTTGTGATTCTCTGCTCATTTTAATCATCACTATCAAGGTGAATAAGTTTAAATTCTTGCTTAGTCTCATGTTTTTCTTCCTCTTCTTCATCAATCATCTTTTCCTTACCTTTTTCAAGTTGTTTGGTTGATGTAGAAGGCATGGATCCTTGCCTCTTAAGGGCAGCAAACACATGCCTATTTTCCCTCTGGTAGGTTGAAGGAAAAGGCTCAATGTAACTCATCATAGTTCCATTTGTCTCACTGCCATCATCACTGCCATCACCACTGTCATTATCACTTCCATTATCACTGCTATCATGGCTCTTTGACCCACTGCCATTATCATCACTCTAGTAAAGTGCATAAGTAGCCTGATATGGTAGGAGTAAATACAAGAGAACCTTCCCTCACATGTGAAATATTTCATTATGATCCTCATCATGGGTGCATATCTATCAAGAAATTGTGAAAAAGGAAATTTAGACTTGTGGTTGTCTTTATATCTAGGTTTTAGGTAGGGTTCAAAGTAACTCATGTCAAGATTGGCCTGCTTGAACCATTTCTCCCCTACACTAGGTACGCCTGTGGCATTGGAAATAGAATCTGTAGAACTCAAAAGTGACTCCTGCAAGGTTAATTTTTTTTTCATGCAATTTAATGATAAACAATCTAGTTAGATCAGGGTGGTTTTGCACCTGTTGTACCTTTTCGGAAATATCAAAGAATCATACTTACTTGAAACATGAAACAGTTAGGGGAGATGCCATTATCTCCCTTGTGTTTGGGGTTCAAATATTTTGATATTTACACCTTTATGCTCATGCATCCTTGGAATTTGAGCCTCTATATCACTGCCACTGTCTCCCTCTCTTGACATTTTGAAAACTCTGTTTTGCCAACCTTGGAGTGTAAATGAAAATGGAATGGAAAGATGGTGATGAAATGGAAGTTTAGGCTAATGATGGAAAGATTAAGTGAGGGTATAGGTATATCAGGCTGAGTGAGACAGATAAAAAATCAATGACAACCCTCTACTGATGTTTTTGAACTTTGTTGTTTAAACACTTCTGGGCTGATGTCAAATTTAAATGAAGGATGGAAATGGAATGTCGACCTTTTCAAGTGGAGGGACTGATTGAATGAATGGAATGGGTGTAGGGACAGATTAGGAGAAAGAACACCCTTCAAATACTATAACCCCTCTGTCTATCACTGATTGTCTTTATAAGAAGATGGAAATAATGATAAACAATGTTTTCAAGGTTGAAACTTAGGGTTTGATCTTAGGGCTCTATTTCATTGATTTAGAAAACACCTAAATTTCTTGAAGGTAGGTGCACAACATATACTTACCTCATCCCAAAGCTTTAGAAGACTTTGGAGGAAACTTGACAGGGTTTTGAAGTGGATGGAGTGGCTAATTTTCTTAGGAATCCCCCCTAGCCAAGGGCACAACGCTCAATCCCAGGCGCGCAACGCTCAACCTAGGCGTGCAACGCTCAATCCTTTCTTCACCGGGCCTATCGGGTAAGGGCGCAGCACCTTCATTAGCGCACAGCACTCAGTTCCAGGAATGAAATGCCTATGTATTTTGTATGGGGAGAAATTTCCAAGTGCGCAACGCTCGATCCCAGGTGCGTAGCGCCAGTCTGAGCACGCATCGCCAAGACACTTAGCCAAATTTCGACTTGAAAACTCAAAAAAACTTCTCTCGAAAATTCTAACACTTTGGAAGGGCACAATGATTGATATGAGATGAAAAATGAGCTTTTATAGATTAGGGAATTTAATTTATCTATGATAACCCATTTTCTAATGTTTTAAGTCTTTTTTCACTTTCTCACTCATGTTTTTTGACTTTTTTCTTGCAAGTGCCTAAAAACATTAACTTGGCTTTTTCTCCTTGAGCATAAAATTTAATTTTGACACCTTTGTGACTTATCCACATAGCAACTTCTTCAAATTCTTGTGTAATTTCCACCATGAAACTCAACTTAACCTTTTTCACCTTGGCTGGTAGTTTTCTAGAGTTATGAAATTTGTGTTCCTTTTGATCCTGCAGGTTTGACATATTTATTTTGACACAACAACAGCCTCAAAATCCTCTTTAGCTTCCACCTTGGAACTCAACATCATATTTTTCTCATTTAGACATGGGAAGCTCATTAAACACCTTTGGGAGGATTTTTCATAATAGCACTTTCAAAACTCTCTTTTGCCTGCACCATGGATTTCAATTCATCATTTCACCTTCTATGGCCATTTCCCAAAACCCTAGGTGTTTGTAGTGCTTTATAACAATCATCATTGTTGTCTTCTCAGTTCTCTATAACACTTTCAAGTTCATTCATTTATGTCCAGTTCACCTCACCTTTTTCCCTATCTCATCAATAGTCTCTGGTAGACTTTCTTCATTCTTGGTTTTGGTGTCTCCTCCAGGTCTTTACTGCTAGTGGTCAGTGTTTTGGCAGTCAAATGGGTCATTAAGCTCAAAACCCTAGTTCTCCTCAAGACCAAATTGTTTCCCTTTCTTCTGCTATAGTTTTTCTTCACTTAGGGACAGACCATCTACCTTATCAATACCTTCTACTGATGGAAACTTCAACACTCCTGCAGAAGTGCCAAAGTTTGTCCATTATCCTCATGTGCAAACTCTAAAATTGATTGGATAGTATTCTTTGGAACTCCTTTAGGTCCTTCTTGAATAACCATGTGCTGACCTTCTATTACATATGAGCCAACTTATAGCAAAGGAAGAGCAAGGTTTGGAACACCAATGATGAGCTTAAAACATGTGAAACCCTAATTGACCTATTAGGAGGGTTCTTTGACCTGATCTTGATTGAAAATTGGCTTGGAGGCTTCAAGTGAAAAACAGAGTACTTGTCAAAGTGTTGTATTGAAGATCCAAAATCCAATGTACTTGATTTATCTAAAGAGCCTAAAGAAGTAGTTTTGAGACCATCAATGCTTGAGGAACTTGGGGAACATGGGAATGAGTTGGCTATAGGAAACCCTAGAGGGAAAGTGGAGTTATGGGCAAGGGAAAATAGGGTAATGAGGTTATAGGCAGGAAAAAGGATGGAGATGAGAGGCATAAGCCCATAAGGAGTCTTTTAGGAGTGACAAGGTGATCATGAAATGGAAAACTGATAGAATAGTGAAAAATTTTGAAAAAGGATAATGAAGTTAGTGAGATTTCTAAAACTCAAAATATTCAAGGAATGTTGTTTTTAGAAATCTAGAACTAATCTATAGTCATCTACAAATAGTGAAAAATACTTATGACTAACAGTGGCTCCACTTGGGGAGGGCAGCTCCTTTTTAGGAGGTGTCCAGAACCTCATAGTTCAGATCTCTGAGTTTTGAAGATCAATACCTTACTTGTACTTGGAAAACCCCTCTTCCTTCATTTTCTGATTTTACTCCTATCCTTTGAAGCTGTGATCTTAAAATATGATAAGACATGATTTCTTCAATATCAGTTCTACCTACCCATCATACTTTTCCTAACATTTTTTTCTTCACTTGGGTGCATTTGGATTGGCAAACCCTTGACATCATTTTTTCTTTTGAAAGCAGAAAAAATATCTAATTCTACCCTTATCACTTCCAAGAGCTCATATTAGGCTGATGAACTCTTTATTCTCTACCTAGTCTACTTATCTGTCAAGGTTAAGCTATTTGACTGATTTTTATTGTCTAACCTATTGACATGAAATTTAAAACATGACCAACCCAAGGTTAAGCAATATGATTTGTCAAGGGTTGTGGCATTTTGGAAAAGCTGCACACAGATTTATTTTTGTACAAGTGAAACTAGAAAACATGAGGGCTGTAATCTAAAATTTGTTATGCATCCCCCTTTTCTCTTTTGGTTCAGGTTTGAGCATTGAAACCAACTATCTTTTCCTAATCTAATCTATTGACAAGCCAAGTTTACATGGTTTGGTAAGTCTTCCTTAACTAACCTATCTATTGGCAATATGATGCAAAATGTTGTCCTTGATGGCAACCTACTTGATGAGTTTCCTTTTGATAAGAAACCTATGTGTTAAAGATGTAAAAATGATGTTTCTACAGGTCAGTTAAGATGTGACAGAGAAAGGAATTCTAGTAAGTGCAAGAGAAATGAAACAGGAAATATTTCTCAATGTATATGCAGGTTTAATGAATGAACCAACATATGGAGGCAATGTATATGCTAATTTTATGAAGGAAACCCGCTTATACATCCAGAATTAGTATATACACAGTTTTTCTGAAGAGAAGTTGCATATACACACAGATAAGAACGATCCAAGTTGCATATGCATTTTGCGCTATAAAATTATGATACCAGAGGGCATTGCCATGGTATTAGCCCATAGTATTGAGCATTGTATTTTCTATTTGATTTCATCCAAGAATACCATCAGAATTTGTGTGGTTTTGGCTCATGGTATTAGTAAAGGCTAAATCTATATAAGGAGAGGAAGATCATAGTGAAAGGTGTGCACATATAAGGGTTGTTATTGAATACTTTTCTCTGAGGTATATCTACGTGGGATGAAATCTGTTTTATTGTTAGATCTGAATCTATGATGCACCCATGAATACAATGATGGATCAGGATCTCTAGACCTCAAATGACTATGCTCTTGTATGATACATTAAAGAGATGATTAGATCTATGACCTGGCACAATTTTGCTGAAGTGAAGTAAAAAAAATAAATCTAGGTAAGTTCTATAGATCTGGTACATTCTGCAAAGTTAATATTTAAAGATATATACTCTAGTTCGTCTCAGTAAAAGCGTGTATATATGCGGGTTTGCTTCAGAAAAGGCACGTATGGCAGTTAGGGTTTTCTGAAGCTTATTGCAGAGGTTTTTATGTTATTCCTGCTATTTGTCTATTTTCTGTCAATGAAGTCTTGAAGTAGATCTGGGTTGCTTAATTGATGTATATGCTGCTAAGATGATTATGAAAAAATCTGATCAATGAGTGAGAAAATATGTGTTATGATGACTGATTGATCAAGGGTCCTGCAATTCTAAAAATATCTCTAACTGAATGACTCAGATCTGAATCTAAGACAGATCATATTCTGAAAAACATTATTCATAGAACTATACACAGGTTGGTGTGAAGGAAAGCGTGTATACACGCGGGTTCAATGAAGCAAAGTAGTGTATGCATTTTAAGATGATGAATGGTCAGGGTTAAGTTTGATTTTGCATACTGATTCTAAAGTCTGGGTTATTACTGAGTTCTGGTTACAATGATATCACTTTTCTGATTGAAGTATTGGGTGAAGCTTATTATTACTGTTCTTATGAAGATTTGTGTTGAAGCTATTTGATCTAGTGTGAAAATTGATGAAACGTGGTCTGCAATGTTTCTGAGGGTTGAAGCCCTCAGTGTGGAAGAATAATCTTCCTGCCAGTAGAGTCTGGTGTTCTAATTAGGGGGTTGAAGATCCCTTCCAATAGTGATTGGTAAATGAGATAAGGGGGTTGTAGCTCCCTTCCAGTAGCAGCTGGAAAATGAGAGAAGGTTGCAGCCTTCTGCAGGTATATGCCTACGTACTGATATGAGTCTACATCAGTAAAAAATTGTAAACAATTTTCCATATAATAAATATTGAAGATAGAGACGACAACAATAGTGGTTTTGTCCCGAATTGGGTTTCCACCTTAAATCTTGGTGTTCATGTGTGTTTTTATTGTGTGATGATTTATTCTGCAGCTACTACACATATTTTATGATTATCTAACAGATGCATGATTGATAAAAGCCTATTAAAAGTTGTTTCTGAAAAGTGTTTCTAAACAATAAATTTATATCAGTATACACTAGTTTATTTTGGTATATGCGCCTGTATACGCAAGTTGAGTTCATCAAAGCCGCATATGTAATTCAGTAAAGAAAAATTAAAAGATTTCAGTAAGCTCTAAATACTGATTCACCCCCCCTCTCAGTATTTTCCCCAACACTATGAGCAGAAATTTAAAACATGTTTAATCATGATTAGGCTGTATGAATAAACAAGACTTTCTTTTCTTCAAAAGTAGTGGCATTTAGGCTTGCACACTTTCAGCAATACTCTTTTTTGGTATAGGGATGTACCTCTTCTTTTTTCCTGCCCTCCTTTTCTTCTTTTCTTTGTTTTTGTGTTTCCTCTTTCTGATATTTCATTAAGCAATGTTATGTACAATGAATGAAGCTTCAAACTAGGAGTTTCAACAAAAGTAATGTTTGAGCATCCTGCCATTGACAGGACCTCCAAATAGCTTTGTTCCATCTATTTCTTGTAGGAAGAAGGCATTGTTACCTCTAACTGAATGGATGATGCATGGACCCTTCCATAGATTTTCAAATTTTTCATGCTTGCCTTTGTCCTCTCTTCTTGAATCCCACTTCAGCACTTTGTCTCCAATATGGAAATCATTTTCCTTGGTCCTTCTATCAAAGATCTTATTGATGTTCTATTGCACTGCTTGTGTTTTGTTGTAAACTTCTTCCCTTGATTGCTGCAATTGAATGGTTTGGTTCAACCTCCTTTTCATATCATTCTCTTCTGATTGTACTTCTCGGAGGAGCTTCATCACTGTAACTCCCAAGGATGTTTGAAAAACTGCATCCATGCCATACACTAGTTGATAGGGAGACATATTGATTGATTTCTTGCTTGTTAATATGTTAGCCCATATTGCATGCACTAGTTTTCTATGCCATGACCTTTTGTTCTCTTCCAAAAAATTCTTGATGATGTTCACCAAAATTTTTTTAGAGGACTCAGCCAGCCCATTACCTTGAGGGTAATAAACTGTAGAATTCCCTAGTGTGATGTGATACTTGTAGCAAAATTCCACCATTCTGTAGGACTTAAATGCATCAGCATTGTCTGTGATGATTTTTCTTGGGCAGCCAAACCTAGACAAGATGTTGGTTTCAAGGAATTTGATGATGACTAAGTCAGTGGCATTCCTTGAAAGGATGGCTTCTATCCACTTGGTGAAATATTCAGTCGTAGTGAGGATCCATTTGTGTTGGGCATATGAGGCATTGTGGATTACTCCAATGAAATCGAAACCCCATTGTTGAAAAGGAGTTTCAACACTGATAGGATGCAAAGGCAAAGGCATAAGTTTTCTCCTTCCATCAAAGATTTGGAATTTATGGCAAGTCATTACTAGCTTGTGTATATCAGGGAAAAGAGTGGGCCAATAGAAACCAACTCTAAGGATTTTTTTGGCAGTGGTTTTCCAGTACAAATGACCTCCACACTCTCCTTCATGGAACTCATGCATGATTCTTTCTTCATCATCTTCAAGTAAACATTTAAGCAAGATACCAACATAATCTTTCCAATATAAAGCTTTATCTAGAATGCAGAAATTTACAGCCTTTAGTTTTAATAGTCTAGCCTTTGTTTTGGAAAAACCAGGAGGAGAATTTAGATTAAAAAGCACATATAATATATCATCATACCAGAGTGAGTTCATAAATTATTCTTCAATGGGTGGAGTCGCCAGTTCCTCTTGTTCATCTAAGGAATGTATCATGTTTATGTCTAGTGCTCGAAATTTTTCTTCAGCCATGAGTTTGGCAAGTCCTTGTCCTTTGATCAGTTTGGTGGGCCTGATTTCTAGATCATATTCTAAGATGACAGCAATCCACTTACCCATTTTACCATCAGGGTCTTGATTCAGTATGTACTTAACAACTGTATGTGGAATAAAATCAATGACATGTGAATGCAAGATGTAAAATCCGAAATCCTTTAATGCTTTGATTAAGGCAAAGGCTTGTTTTTCCATGATGTTATATTTTAGAGGTGCATGTCTCAATGCCTTGCTAAAGAAAGCTATTGGTTTTTCTTGTCCAATCATATTCTTTTGTGGAAATACTGCAACAATAGTGTGTTCTGATGCAAATGAGAAGATGAAGAAGTTCTTGGTAAAGTCAAGGATGATTAGAACTGGTGTTTGTGTAAGTGCTTGTTTTACCAGTTCAAAGGATTGTTTGGATTATGTTATCCATTTGAATCCTATTTCTCTTTTCAACATGTTTGTAATGTTTCTTAGGATTTAAACAAGGTTTGGTATGAACCTTCTTAGGAAGTTTATCTTTCCAATGAAATATTGCAACTCTTTAATGTTCCTAGAGTGGATGATATGCAATATAACCTCAATCCCTTATTCAGATATGATGTGGCCTAAGAGTTTTCCTTCTTGAAGACCAAAGATAGTTTTCTTAGGATTTAAAGATAAGCCATACTTCCTACACTTCTCAAAGACCTTTCTCAAGTGAACTACGTGTTCTTCATTAGTTTTAGAATAAACAGTGACGTCATCAAGGTATATCACAATGAAGTAACCTATGTCTTCGAAAAAAGAAATGTCCATGGCTCTTTGGAAAGTGGCCCCGACATTCATTAACCCAAAAGGCATTTTGACATACATGAAGGTGTCCCAAGGTGTAGTGAAGGTTGTTTTGTGTTGATCACTTGGAAGTACTAGCACGTGATTGTAACCTGAAAAACCGTCAAGCAATGATATTATTTTAGAGCCTACTACCCTTTGCAATATATGATCCATCTTAGGTAAAGGGTAGTTGTCTTTCAGGGAGGCTTTGTTTAAATTTCTAAAGTCTATGCATAGCCTAATATCCCATGTTTTCTTTCTCACTGACACAAGGTTAGAAACCCATTCTGAGTACTTGAGTGGGACTATGATTCCAGCATCATACATCTTCTTTATTTCCTTCTCAACTAGAGGCACTAGGACAAGGTTTATTCTTCTCAATTTCTTCTTGAATTATTTTTGGTTTTCCTTGAGAGGAACCTTATGTTGAATAATGTTTGTGTCATAGGACTTCAAGTCCTCATAACCCCATGCAAACACATCCTTGAATTCTTTTAGCAGCTCAATATATTTTCGTTTTATGTGAGGTGGCAGAGTTTTGGATAGCTTTATCATTTTGGGTTCTTCTACACTGCCTATGTTGCATTCTTCTACATCATTCTCTATGGAATCCATTTTTGGATTTTCTAGCAACATCATTGAAATCAAACAGCTCTTCTAAGGGGGAAAGACCTTTTGGAAATGAGCTATCTTTTCATTTCAATACCTCAAGGTATTTTTGATCTGGATCCCCACAAAATTATGCCTCATGAAGGTGTTCTAGCAGATTTATATCAATAGTAGGAAATGGCTCTGTCTTGTATGTTTGTTCTTCATTAGGGTAGTCTTCTTCATGATTCAAGTCTATTTTTGGCGTTTCAAATTCATTTTTGGATTGTAATAATTCCTCAATGTGTTTTTCACCTTCAAATACTTGCCAATAATCTATGTTATCAGGTAATTTAGGTCTGATTTTGACTTTTACCGTGTATTGTTCATTTGCATGAGGTAATTGGCAAGTGTTGGCAGCAAAGGCTAGTTCATTGGAAAGGTTGTTTTGAGCTCTTGGGATAGAGGCAAGTTCATATTTCTCAAATGTCTTCAGGAGGTCTAAGGAAACATTCCTATATTATATTAGACTAGGATTATTGGCTGAATAATATCCTTTGATTTTCCTAATGATTAGCTCGAAATCTCCTTGAACATAAATCTTCTTGGATCCTATGTTTTTAAACAAGTGTAATCCTAGGAGGAGAGCTTCATACTCTGCAATATTGTTTGTGCATTGAAAATCTAACTTGTAAGAGTGAGCTTCATTGGTTTTGTGTATCCAAACACCTGCTCCTGAACCATCTTTGCCAAAAGAGCCATCAAAGATCATGTTCCAAAGTGTTTCAAGTTCAGATTCGCCATTATGTTGTTGTTCATGGTTGCAAGGGTTTTGACTGTTAAGTTATTCATTTTTTGTTTGGTTTGACTATTCTGACAGGTCTTGTTCTTCCTCCTTTTCATTTACTTGTTCATTAATGTCATATTCATTGTACAAGATAAATTAATCAAGGTCTGAATGGATAGAATAGAGAGGGGTGTTGTTTGGCCTATCTTGGCTGCTTACCATGTATTTCATGTGAGATTCTCGATACAATATTCTTTTTTGGTTAAAGACGGAAATGGTAGAATATGTCATGTCCATTTGGAGGTTTCCTTGAAGTTTGGATCCCCGTGATCTAGATAAAATCATGCCATACTTCGAGGGAATATCAACCACTACAATGTCCATGACTAGGCTCTTAGCTGGTATTTGTACCAGATTGACACACAGATGTTTGATCAGGCCTAGGCATTTAACTCTACTTGAATCAAAGGAGTATAGGTATTTGTAAGGTTTGGTTATTTCAAGGCCTAATCTCTCCATCACTACCTTTGTCATGAGGTTGTGTGAAGCACCAGAGTCTAGCATAACATTGTGTAAGATTTTGTCATGAATGTTCAAACTAACATAGAATGGAGGTACAACTCCTTCTTGATATATTCCCTCTACCTCAGGTCCAAAAAACAGCTCTGGCTTGTCATCAGTTAGATTTAGAGTATCGATGTCATTTCCTATGTTCAAAAATTTCAAAACTTGAGACCTATATACATCTTGAGTTATCAATTCAGTAAGAGGTATGGCTATTTTGATCTTGGAAAATTCTCCCTCAAAACTGAATGGTGATGGTGTTTTTGGCATATTTACATCAATTTTATCACACATAGTCTTTTCAGCAACCTTAGTTTTCTGAGTTTTATTTGGAATGTCAGTTAAAGCATTTTTTCCAGGGCCACTAGTTGATGTACTAGGGCAGATTTGGTCACCATTATGTTGGTTGGTTTTGTCTTTGTTTTGATTAGGATTTTTAGCCATGGTGTTGGTATTTTCTATTATATTTATTAGAATGTTTTCAGGGGTATTTCTAACATCAGTTTCTAGTTTTTTTTTCTTTGAGGCATCTTGGGTTTTCTTACTCCTAAGGTCGTATTGCCTATGAAACTCCATGATAGCATTTTAAAATCCTATCTTGTACTCTTCAGTATCCTCATAGTTTCTTTCAGTTTGGTTTGGGGAGAATAGACCTTGTTATTCTTCTGTAAGAAAAACATCATTCTCATTATTGGAGTCTATTAGATTGACATGATTTTCTTTTGGCTCCTTAGTTTCTCTTTCTTCATCATCTACATAGTTTTCTTGGAAATGAGGTCTAATTTGCTGGTCATTGTCTCTTTGTCTGATTTGAGGTGGGTCTCTTCTGAAGTTTTCATTTCTATTTATGTTTTTAGGATTACCTTGGTTTTCCCTAGGGGGTGCTCCTTCATTCAAGTTGATTCTCTCCATCATCCTTTCCATTGTCCTAACTGGGCTATCAATGAGCATCAGATGTGGAAGCTATAGGTTCCTCTTTGTATGTAACCTTCTTCTCTGATCTTAACCTAGCCCTCTTCTCAATTAGATTGACTTCTACACTCACATATCCCCTTTGCATTTCTTCTAAGGTTAGGGGATCTCTTTCTCTCAATTATTATGCCATCTCAGAATCAAATCCATCTGGAAAATTTACTAAGGCTAGGCCTTGTTGGGGTTTCATGTGAGGTGGGAGTGCATTATATACACTATTGAACCTAGTGCAGTAGTCTTGGGCACTTTCCCCAACATTTCGCTTAAGGTTATTATATTCTGAGAGTATATGAAGAGGATTTTTATTAGTCTCCCACTTGTTTATGAATGTTTGATAAAGGGAAGGGAGGTCATGTATGTTGTTAGGGGTTAAGTTTTTGAACCATTTCTTTGCTTCTCCTCCTAAACTTTGGGCAAACATTCTCATTTTTATGGTCTCATCTTCTATTTCTTGGTGATAAAAAGAATCATTCATCTTGTCTACATGTTGTTGGGCAGTGGTTGAGTCAGCTCCTGTAAAGTGAGGGATTTTAGATTGGTAGTCCTGTGGCATAGACAGTAAAGGTTGTGGTAGTTCCAGAGGGGCATACCATGCTTCCATGATAGGAGGTAATGGAATCCAAGGAATATTTCCAAGAGGAGGGTTTATGAGTGGAGGTGGAGGATGAAGTGGAGTGGTTTGAACAGTGGATGTATGAATGGGAGTGGCATATGTACTTGGACCAGCTGACTGATTTTGAGGAGACTTGGATCTAAAGGAGTCAAAGTGTTGGAGAAGCTGAAAATCAGGAGGAGTGGAAGGAGAGGCTTCTCTACTAGGATTCTGCTGCAAGTCTGTAGGCTCAAGGTCTGTTTGGTCTATCCCACTTTAAGACTTACTTTTGAATAGATTTATTCTATGGTGTAAGTCAAATTGGGTATCTTGCAAGGCTGTGAGGTTTTTAGGGACATAACTTGCTTTGTGAATGGGTCTAACAATAGTTGAGTCTTCGGTCCTAGAATTTTTCCATAAGATTCTTTCTAGGTCATAAACTATGGTATGAGGGTTTGGGTCAGGGTCAGATTTGGTTATGATTCTTTGTGAAGCTAGATTTCAAACCCAAACACAAAGAGGCTAAAAATTTATGAGAGTTTTGAAAAACAGACCTATCTGTAAGGGTAATTAGTTCACACAGTATGTAACTGGTCTTTACACTATTATGACTGATTGATACATTCCCAAGGGAGTCTGTGAGAATTAGTGGGGTCAACAGGGCTACTGAAGACCGGTGGAGTCACCAGGTGGATGATGCTTACTGTTTTGAGGATGTACTTGTTGTCCACCATAAAAAACTAAATACCAATCTAGGAGATGTTTTTAGGTTTTTTGAGTTATTTATGTAACACTAAGCTTTTCAATAAGTGTTTTCCAGTATAGTCACCATGGTTCTAGTATGATGAATCAACCAAATATCACTCTTGGCTAACACTTGATTTATTCTAAGTTTGACAGGGGATCTATGAGTTCTTAAGGGATGTCAAAGCTTGTTACGTACTCAGATTCCCCAGCGCAATCACCATTATGTTAGGTCGTTGTAATTTGTCAGATTGGCAAGACCAAATTGAACAAGGGTAACATCAAACCAATATTTGGATCCCTAGGACCTAGCCTTCCTTGTCTCAGAGAGGGCTCTCTCTATATTTGTGTGAAAGATGTAACTTGTAAAATTTTAGGGTTTTGATTTTAGGCTAGTTGTAAGGATAGGGTTTGTTTGTTTGTTTTGTTTGGTTGGGTTGGGTATCAAGCAGAACAGATAGAGTAAGAGAGGTTTAAACCATTGGGTCATGGATTCTGCAAAGGGTCTTGAAAAGTACAACAATAGGTCAAGGGTGTATCACAAGGAAATTTTAACAAAGTCAAATGGATCTAAAAGCTTATGTGAGTGAAGTGAACATTAAATTGTGAGAGTAGTAGGTTTAAAGGGTAGTCAAGAATCCTTTAACAAATACGATGACAAGAAAAGTCTTTAAGAACACTATGCATAAGAAATAATCAAAGGACATGGAAAATCATAAACTTCTTTGACTAAACCCTAGCAAGTAAACATTTAGACAACAATCCAGTAAACCCTAGAGAGTAGGGAACCCCTAAATCTCTCTAGCTATCTACCTTCATAGAAGGAAAACATGCAAGATAACAAAACGATAATGATAAAAAAGTAGGGAGCTCATAAATTTCTTTAATCAAACCATAATACCTTCAAAGCAACCATTTCAAGATAGGCCAAAGGATAGGGAAAACCATAAAATTCTTTAGCCTAAACCCTAATTAGTACACTTCAAAGAAAGCCTTGAGAACAGTATTTCAAGCAAAACTAAAGGACAAGGAAAACCATAAACTTCTTTAGCCATACTCTACTGATTTAAACTCAAGGAAATGAATTATATGGACATGTAGAAAAGGGAATTCCTAATTTCACCAAGCAAACCTGATAGAGGAAAACATCTAAGCAATAGAAGGCAAACAGAGTTAAGGTGCCTCTAAACAACATATCTTAACCTAAGATTTTTGTTCTATTGCATGATAAATATGGAAAATATGTAAAACATAAGAAGACAAGTACTAAATAAGAAATACATCACCATTAACCATGTTCATGAATCCTACAAGTGTGCTTGCTCCATTGCCATGCAAATAAAAACATTCACAAACTCCAAACCCAATTTCTCCTAAACTCCAAGTCTATGACATTCTTTTCAATAATCAACCAACATGAAAAATAATGCCTCCATGCAGTATTTAAATTGAAAAGGAGGACCAAAACCATAAATAGGGTTCAAAATATCACTAAATACATCACAAATGTCATTTTTTCCTATGAGACCATGCAAGGCCTAAGGCACAAATATCCCATTTTTTAAATGCAAAAATAAATGCTAACATAACTCCTCAGCTAAATCTAGAGTGATTTGCCTAAAAAACCCTCAAAATATCCTTTTCATTAACTCCAATTTTCTTTTTTTGACTTTTTGGCAAGGGCACAACGCCAAGGCCAAGGGCACAAGGCCAACACTGGGAAAATCACCTGTTTTGTAGTTGAGATTTGGAGGCCTTCCCAGTGTCCAAATGAGCTCCATGATATCTCATTGGAAATTCTACCCTGTCTAGTTTCAAAAAATACCTTTATTTTTCAGACTGGAGTCCATTTAGCTACTCAAAAATCCATTCTCCCAAGACTGTTAAGGGCATAGTGCAAGTTCTAAAAAGTGGGCAGAAAGGTGACTGTTCGCTTGTTTTTGGCATTTTTTGAGGACAAATTTTGCTCCAAATGAGCTGAAATGTTCTGTGAGTGATTTCCTTAGAAATATGAACATGAAAATGTAAGCCATTCCTCCATTGGGTTCCCCAAAAAAGAGCACAGCATCAGTGGCGCTATGCCTTTGGCCCTTCAAAACAGTCAAAAAATCAAAATCTTCAAAAATGTGCCAAAATTTGGATTTTTCTTGCTGATCATGTCTGGGATTCTTGTAGGGATGCATCAGCAATAATTTCAAGCCTTTCTTTGTCCTTTTCCTCATTTAGGGCTTGAATCTTTTCAAGGGCTCATTTAAGCTTGGCCCTTGCAATCTTGTTTCTTAAGGCATAATGCCTTTCCATCTTCTTCTGCATGTCTAGGTCTCTCTTGGTCTTCTCCAGCTGATCCTCTAAGTGTACATTATCCCTCTCTAACCAAGATTCCCTATCATAGTCTATTTCCATGGCAATCATCTCACTTGGAGTGAGCTACTCTGCCAATGTTGTCTCTTGCTCCCTTTCTTTGGCTAAGGATATTCTCAAACCTCCCTGGAATCTTCCTAGGAATTTATTCTTCCTCTTCTTCAGTGTCATCATGAGTGCCCAAGACCTCATCCAACTTGGCCTTGGCTTTTCTAGCCTCTTTCTGAGCTCTGATAGCTCTGATCTCATAGATGACCTTCTCTATCTCCAGCTACTTTTTTTCAACCTCAAAGAAGTTGATCACATTCTTGGCCCTATAAATGTTTTCTTGTAGATCCCTAATCTGAGCATCCTTGCTTTGGAGCAACATGCTTGTGATTATCTACTCATTTTTATTATCACTATAAAGGTGAATAAGTTGAAATTATTGTTCAGTCTCATGTTTGTCTTCCTCTTCTTCATCAATGACCTTTTCCTTACCTTTATCAATCTGCTTGGTTGATGTAGAAGGCATGGCCCCTTGCCTCTTAAGGGCAAAAAACATATTCCTATTTCCCCTCTGGTAGGTTGAGGGAAAAGGCTCAATGTTGCTTACCATAGTGCCATATGTCTCACTTCCATTATCATTTCCATCACCAATGTCATTATCACTGCTCTCATGGATCTTTGACCCACTGCCATTATCATCACTCTAGTAAAGTGCATAAGCAGCCTGATATGGTAGGAGTAAAGACGGGAGAACCTTCCCTCACATGTGAAATATTTCATTATGATCCTCATCATGGGTGCATATCTATCAAGAAGATGTGAAAAATTAAAGATAGGCTTGTGGTGGTCTTTATACGTAGGTTTTAGGTAGTGTTCAAAGTAACTCATGTCAAGATTGGCTTGCTTGAACCATTTCTCCCCTACACTAGGTATGTCTGTAGCATTGGCAATAACATCTGTAGATAACTCAAAAGTGACCCCTGTAAGGTTAAATTGTTTGTCATGCAATTTAATGATAAAAAATCTAGTTATATTAGGGTGGTTTTGCACCTTCTATACCTTTTCACAAATATCAAAGCATCCTACATGCTTTAAACATGAAATAGTTAGGGGAGATGCCATTATCTCCCTTGTGTTTGGGGGTTCAAATCTGTTTATCTTTCCACCTTTATTCTCATTCCTCCTTGGAATTTGAGCCTCTATATCACTGCCACTATCTCCCTCTCTTGACATTTTGAAAACTCTGTTTTGCTAACCCTGGAGTGTAAATGGAAATGGAATGGAAAGATGGTGATGAAATGGAAGTTTAGGCTAATGAGGGAAAGGTTAAGTGAGGGTATAGGTATATCAGGCTAAGTGATATGGCTAAAAACTCAATGACAACCCTCTGTTGATGTGTTTGAACTCTGTTTTTAAACACTTTTGCGCTGATGTCAAATTTAGATGAAGGATGGCAATGGAATGTCAGCCTTTGCAAGTGGAGGGACTGATTGAATGAATGGAATGGGTGTAGGGACAGCTTAGGAGAAATAACACCCTTCAAACGATGTAACCCCTCTTTCTATCACTGATTATCTTTATAAGCAGATATAATGATAAACAGTGCTTTCAAGGTTGAAACTTAGGGTTCGATTTTAGGGCTCTATTTCATTGATTTAGAAAACACCTAAATTGCTTGAAGGTAAATACACAACATGTACTTACCTTATCCCAGAGCTTTATAAGACTTTGTAGGAAACTTGATAGGTTTCTGAAGTAGTTGGAGTGGCTAATTTGCTTAGGAAGCCCCCTGGCCAAGGGCGTAGCGCCTAGTTGAGGGCGTAGTTCTCAATCCCAGGCGCGTAGCGCTCAATCCTTTCTTCACCAGGCCTGTCGGGTAAGGGCATAGAACCTTCACGAGCATGTAGTGCTCAGTTCCAGGTGCGCAACACCTATGTATTTTGTATGGGGAGAAATTTCCAAGCGCGCAGCGCTTGATCCCAGGCGCGTAGCGCCAGTTTGAGTGCATAGCCCCAAGACACTTAGCCAAATTTTGACTTGAAAACGCAAAAAAAATTCTCTCCTTGACAATTCTAATGCTTTGCAAGGTCACCATGATTGATATGAGATGAAAAATGAGCTTTTATATATTAGGGAATTTGATTTATCTTTGATAACCCATTTCCTAATGTTTTAAGTCTTTTTTCACTTTCTCACTCATGCTTTTTGACCTTTTTCTTACAGGTGCCTGAAAACATTAACTTGGCTTTCCCTTTGCTCCTTGAGGCATAAAAGTTCATTTTGACACCTTTGTGACTTAGCCACATAGCAAATTCTTCAAATTCTTGTGTAATTTCCACCATGAAACTCAACTTAACCTTTTTCAACTTGGCTAGCAGTTTGCTGGAGTTATGAAATTTGTGTTCCTTTTGATCCTGCAAATTTGACATATTTATTTTGACACAAAATTAGCCTCAAAATCATCTTTTTCTTCCACCTTGGAGCTCAACATCATCATTTTCTCATTTAGACATGGCAAGCTCATTAAACACCTTTGGGAGGATTTCTCATAGTAGCACTTTCAAAACCCTCTTTTGCCTGTGTTAGCCACCTATAAAATTGGTTATACCAAAAGGTGACTAAATAATTTTTGGAGCCTTCAAGGAACAAATTTTACTGCTAAAAAGTGTTGGCTCTTGAAGACTCTTGAAGGCCTCATGCCTCTGTCCAAATCATCACTACTGTGCTCATTTTTTCACTCAGAAATTCTATTGATTTTATGAGAAAGAACTGCTGCAAAATTCCCTTGTCTCCCCTCCCCCACTCAGAAACTAACTTGCATTTTTACTCTCTTTTTCCCCATCATTTTCCTCTGATTTCCATTTTTTCTCATCTCCCCTTCATAAAATCCACTTTGCAGAGTTTAAAAATCCTTTTTGGACTCTGCCGAAAACCTAAAATCCTTTTGAAAACCATTTAAAATCCATAAAAAATGCCTTTTTTGTATTACGGACTTGAGCCCCCTTGGGCTAAGCCTAAACCACTTCCCCTCCACATGCCCGCACCCTAGAACTAGGTGCTACAGCCGAAGCACAATCGCATCGGAGAAATTCACAATGGGTTGATTGAAAGACCGCATCAAAAGTTCCGATGTGATTGAGTCCCTTTATTGAAACTCCGCCCCCTCTGCTTTCATTCCATACAACCTACACCCCGAGACCAAGTGTTGAAGTCCCGAAGTGCTTAATCGCATCGAGGATTTTTACAATGGTTTGATTGAAAAGCCATACTCCGAAGTTCCGATGCGAGTGGCCCTTTGTTATATAACGCCCCGGGCCTATTATTGTTCCATATAACTAAAGGCCCCGCAGATGGGTGCCTAACCATGTTATATATATTTTCCGCCCTGATCCACCAAAAAATTTGTATTATATTAAAACTTTGGGTTTTTCATGCATTATGAAGGGTTTCCGCCGGTTCGCTTTAAAAGCAATCCCCACCGTTGATCGTAAGCCGATCAAACGGCCCACGATCAAACGCATCGTAACATTTTCATTGAGCACATTCAAAATAATGCCCCCTCCGATCACCGATTTCTGATTCATTCTCTGCCGTCAATCTGATCTGCAGATCGAGATTTAGTGCTCAATTGCATTGGCCTCCCCGATTGCGCAATCGCATCGGCATTTTCCATCGCACCCTTATCCTCTCCCTGCCGATTGCGATCCTTCGATTGAATCTGGACCATCCACGTGTCCAGATCAGATGGCCCAGATCTTTCTTGCATGGTTTCATCACCCTCCACCTTCCACCAAGAGGATTTTAACACGTAATCCCCACCGTTGATCTCTGCGCGATCAACGGTTCTATCTTATTCTCTTCCTCCACTCTCCTTTTGAATATCTCTAATGAATCCCGACCATTGGATGATGCCATCCAACGGCTGCGCTCCTCCCCTCACCCTCTGGAGCAGTAAAACCCAAAAACGTAGGATTTCTTAATTGGTTTCGTGTTTTGCAGGTGATTAATGGTTTTCCATTATAAATGGAAGAAAAAGCCGAAGGCTGGGAATAATGATTCCCGTGCCTTGATTCATCAAAGGGAACCATTCGCTTAGCTCAAATTCTATGTATCATCAATTTTTCATGAGGCATTGATGCCATATGAGCCCTGTGCAGCCTGCACATCAACAAGACACATCAATGCATAGAAGAAGCAAAGAGTATCAGTGTTAAAAGATCTAAGCCAAATCAAAAAATCATGTTTGAAGGAATAACGCGCATATTCAGCAAATCAAAAGCCTAAAACCATGGATAAAAATGTCATGAAGACTGGAAGACACAGGATAAGCCTAATCATACCTAAAACACAGATCTCAAGTAAATTAAAGGTGTTTTAGGAAGAGACGAAGACATCTGTCGATTCAAGAAAGCCTCCACCGCCTGAAGCAGACGCCAATCGAACCCTCTCCAGCTCCTAAAGGCACCTGCAACCTCACAGAAATCAAAGAAGGCATAGTCACTACCTGAACAAGAGGTGTTCGCCCAAAGACAGCCAAACAGTTAATACAAATCAAAGATCTTATCTCTAATTATTGGTAAAACTATTTTAAAGATTAAGAATAGCCCAGAAGTGAATATTTTCGATCATTAGGCCTTGGGAGAGCAGAAACAGAGTTACTTCAACATGACACCGAGACTCAAAAGTCAACAAAGGCTCTCACCGATATTAATTCATAAATGTACATCAATTTAATACAGACGGGTCATTTGTAAATTACTTCATCGAGCCCCTCAAAGGTCGAGGAGTCATTAGTCTGTATTAATTGATCCAAGAGATATTTTATCAGATCCCACCTCCTCATTCTTCTATAAATACTTCTGTAGAATATGAGAAAATGTTGGTCTCTGGACATCTGATTGCATGTAATAGTTTTCTGAAGCTACTGATGCCCTGTGTGCAACTTGAAGATACAAAGCTGATATGAGAAGTTTGAAGTTGTAGAGACCCACCGGGCTTGCTGATTGTAATTGGTTTGAACATCAAATATAAGCTGCTGATTTATGGGATCCTGATTTATGTCAATGGTGATGTGTTCCTCACTATCAATATTTATTTTCGTTAATGTTTTCACTCTGTCTACTTTCTCTGATAAAGAGCAGCAAACATAGAGCTAGGATTTACTATCAACAGTACCCTACTCTTACTGAAAGATTTACTTCTATGTTTTCTTCATTCGAACGTTCTCTTTGAAGAGTATATTAAAGCAGGTTGGTTTAAAAGCATTTGCCTGATCTAGATTGCTCTTTGTGATTATCATATGTGTTTTCCTTTAGAATATGATGAAAGCAGGATAGTTTAGAAGCACTTACCTGATCTTAAGTTGTTCGACTATTTTTAAATGTTTTCTAACTGAAATTAATTCAATGCAGGCTAGTTTAAAAGCACTTACCTGATCTAAGAATAATTTTATGTTTTTCCTTAAGTACATGCCGAAAGCAGGATAGTTTGAAAGCACTTACTTGATCTTAGGTTGTTCACTGTTCTTCATTTTTTTTTCTCTCCATTTCCTATCCATTTCATTCCATAAAATCAACTTAAGAGATCCTGTTGACATAAGTGACTTGCCCCATTGATCCTTCTTGAACCTTGTTGTCCAATTAAAATCCTCCTATGACTCCATATCCCAATGGGTTAAACTTTTTTTGTTTTTTTTTGTCAGCCGAATCCTTCCTTCACTTGCATACATCTTCACCCTTTATTTTGGACTACCTTCACCTTCATTATGTCTTTGCCCAACCAAAAAAAAAACCATACTCTTCATAACTAGCCTAATATCATAACCTAAACCCTTAAAGATAAATCCAATCTTTGTACTTATTGGAGAGATCCCTCTCCGAATTCAGGAGGGCTAGATCCTTGAATCCCAAAGCGGTTTGATGTTGTCTTATCTTTTGGTCTTGCCAATCTGGACAAAACATAGGAACCCCAACATAATGGTGAATCTGCTGGGGAATTTTTGAGTTCATATTTGCTTGGCCAACTTTTATAAACTCCTTAGTTTCCCATACAATCACAGAAACTCAGAAAACCCAAAAATATTTCAGACTAGTATTCAATAAACAAGGTAGTGGACCATAAAACCTTTTACCTCCAAAGGAGCTAGAAACTTCCACTTGGTGACTCCACAATCCTACAGACCTTAGAATCCACTGGGAGGACCCGTAATCATTATAAAATCATTCAAAATTAGTAAGAGGGCTTTGGATTAAATTTTTCTAGAAAAAGATCAGTTAAACCTCTCAAAGATTTTCATATCTGGTTAACATCTTTCTTGTTTAGTTGGGTCTGAAAAACACAGCATAGTGGCTCCTAGAAAGGTTCATACTAGAGCTTACCCTAACCCAAACCCACCTGAAACGATTGCTAACCCTGAAATTTTACTTAGGAAGTCTCCTAAGATAAAATTTTCAACTGCTTTCAAATCACCCTTGAGAGCTAATTCAGTTCCTGAAAATCTTGCAGCTCTACAACAATCACAAGTAGATCTAAGAAATCCATTTAGAACACGATCACTCGAAGATTTAGATCAACTATATTTAGAGTCTTCACCTTCGCCCCTGGAACAAAGTAAACATCCTGGTAGTAGAGAAACCACACCACCTGATTTGCATTTCCTTCTCAATTTAGGTGTCTCCCATCCAAGATCAGCTCAACAATCTATCCCTGGTCCATCCACATCTGTTCATCCAACATCCACTGTCCAAACCACTCCACTCCAACCCACTATCCCTTTTGTTAATCCGTCTCTTGTGAATCCACCTCCACCTCCAATCATGGCATCATGGTATGCTCCCTTGGTGCTGCCCCAGCATTTAGCCCCTTTACCCAATGAATATCAAACCAAGATTCCTCATTTCACTGGTAAAGAATCCACCACCGCTCAACACCATGTAGATAGAATGGGAGATGCCTTTGACTACATGGAAATAGAGGATGAAACAATTAAGATGAGGATCTTCGCTCAGAGTTTAGGAGGAGAAGTGAAGAAGTGGTTTAAAGCTCTGCCTCCTAATAGTATTAATGATCTTCCTGCCTTGCATCAAACTTTCATAAACAAATGGGAAGTTAGAAGAAACCCTCTCCAAATCCTAGCTGAATATAAGAATCTTAAAATAAATCCAGGAGAGAGTGTCCAAGACTATTCTACAAGATTTAACAGTATCTACAATGCTCTTCCACCACACATGAAACCTCCCCAAGGAATGGCCCTAGTAAAATACACTGAAGGTTTTGATGCTGATATGGCCTACCAGCTAAGGGAGAGAGATTATAATACATTGGAAGACATACAGAAAGGAGCAATGAGTGTTGAGGCAAACCTGATTGAGAAAAAAGCCAGGATGAGGGCTGAGAAAAAGGTAACCTATAGGGATGACAACACAACTTCTACATCTAATCCAAAATATGATAGTCTAGCCAAAACCATGGAGAGACTAGGAAAAATGGTAGAAAACTTGACTATCCAAGTTAACAATCAAAATAGGAACCAAAATCAAAACCAGAACTTTAGGAGAAATAACCCCCCAAATAGACAAAGAGACTCTGATCAAAAGGTCATCCCTCCATTTCAAGAGAACTTCTTGATGAGGATGAAGGAATAATAGAAGAGTCAGAGGAAACCGAAATGAATATGATGGATGTGGATGAACTGGACCACACCTTTACCACAGAAGAAAACCAGATCTCATACTCATGTTGGAACGAGGAAGGGTTGAAAACTGAGGGCTACAGGTTAGGATTTGAAAATTCCATCATGCAGATCCGAGAACAATATGACCTCAGGAGAAAAAAGAACATAGATGATCCCAAACCAAAGGCTTTTGAAATCACCATTAATAAAAGGCCTGGAAAGACTCCTAAAGTGACTGCTGAAAGCAGTAAATTGGCACCTCAGAGTTCTGGTAAAAACAAAGATAAGGACATCCTAACTAGTGACAAATCAAGTCAAGAACCTAGTAGCACTAGCATTGCAGCTAATGCTCCTGATAAAACAACTCCAAACATTGTAAATACTGAAAATCAGCAACCTGATATTGCTAATAAAACGGTGCCCAACAAGACAGAAATGAATCTTTTAAAGAGTCAGTCTGCTTTTAATTTTGAAAGTGAGATTGCCAAAATTAAAATTTTTGTCCCCCTTGTTGAGTTGGCCACCCAGGATGTATATAAGAGTCAAATTTTGAAAGCTTTAAACTTAGGAGAAAACAGTGACACTGTCAATTTGAATGATGAGCAACCAACTCTCTTGTTTGGCCCAAAAATTGAAGGGAAATTTTAGGAAGGGGTAGTACCTCCTTTGTATGTCAGCCTCAATATCCATGACAAAATCCTGCATAATACTATGCATGACTCTGGAGCCTCGCACAACCTTATGCCAAAAGTGATAATGGAAAGGTTAGGACTAGAAATAACCAGACCTTACAAGGATTTATATTCTTTTGACTCTAGCAGAGTGAAGTGCCTTGGCCTAATCAAAGACCTTTGTGTGAGTTTGACTCAAATCCCAGCCAAGTGCATGGTTATGGATGTTGTGGTGGCCGATGTGCCTCCTAAGTATGGCATGTTGTTGTCAAGATCATGGGGTGCCAAGCTGCAAGGTATAATGCAGATGGATGGTACATATGCCATTATCCCTGTCTTTAGCCAGCTTAGAAGACTATATAGAGAGGCGCATATGAAATTCATGGCTAATAGCCCAAAAAAGCCTGAAAATTACCCCATTTACTTTTTCCATACAGACCTGGATTTTTTTATCCTTTACAATAATGAATCCACAAATAATCCAGAGCTAGAAGACATCGACTTAGATAACCAGTTAGAGGCCCCAAATATAGAAATAATGGCAGTTCTAGATATGGAAGAAAACGGGAGAGAAACTTTTGAACAGTGCATTGAAACAACAAACCAGAGTGAAAAAAGTCAAGAATGTGAATGACAGATTACCCATCACTCTAAACTCCTTGAAAATCCGGAGCAACGGGACCCATCACAATGTGTTGCGGATCTCAGAATAGAACATAATAATGAACAAGGCAATAGGGATGAAAACGATGTTAGCCCTACAAACAATGCCTTATGGTGCATGAAATTTGACGGGTCGTGCACTAAAAAGAGTGCGGGAGCTGGGGTATGGTTGGTCGACACTGTAAAAAATTACTCTGAGAGCCATGCTTTCAGGCTAGATTTTAAATGCACTAACAACATCGCAGAGTATGAGGCTCTCATCCTAGGATTGCATCTATTGAAAGAACTAGGAGCCACGAAGATAATTGTTCAGGGAGACTCGGAATTAGTCATCAAACAGCTAAATCGAGAGTATGTCGTTAAGCATCCTAGACTAAGGGTATACCGAAATAATGCCATAGATTTCCTGAACACGTTTACAAAATATGAGCTCGTGTTTTCCCAAGGAGTCAAAACATAATTGCAAACGGGTTGGCCTGTGCTGCTAGTTCATGTCAGGAATCACCTAGTGACAAACAGGTCATTATTCGAACAAAATATAGACCTGCAGTGCCAGACAATGAGAAATATTGGCAGGTCTTTGAGGGCGACAAGCAGATAGAGGATTTCCTGCTTGGAAGGAATGAGTTTGAATTATCTGATTCAGATTCTAAATCCGATGAGAATTTCCTGAACGAAGAGTCCCCTAATGATGAGGAACCGTTTGGTTCCGTAAAAATCAACATGCTAACTAAAAAACTTGGAACTCATACTGAAGAGTATGAGGACGCAGAAAACAAAGACATTGAGGTACTGCCATCAAAGGACAAGAACATACCTAGGGGGCTAGCACCTTTAGAAGACCTGTTTGATTTTAACGACGTAGCAAAGAAACCCACCGTAGAATACACAAAGTCTGATGTCGAGGAATGCAACATAGGCACCGAGGATCAGCCTAAAATGATTAATTTAGCTAGGTCCTTGCCACCAGACATGAAAAGGAGGTACATTGACTTATTTAAAGAGTTTTTCGA
The DNA here is from genome assembly GCA_034641835.2 of Pinus albicaulis. Lineage (NCBI taxonomy): Eukaryota > Viridiplantae > Streptophyta > Pinopsida > Pinales > Pinaceae > Pinus > Pinus albicaulis. The sequence goes on from JAXQQM020079911.1 coordinate 131,723, forward strand.
TGTGTTTTCCTGGAGTTATGAAGACTTGAATGCCTATGATACAGAAATCATCCAGCACAAGATCTCGTTGAAAGAAAACCAAAAACCCTTTAGCAAAAACTGCGTCGAATTAATCCAATACAACTGCCTCTAGTGGAAAAGGAAATCAAGAAAATGTATGAGACAGGAATCATAGTGCCTATGAGGTTCTCAGATTGGTTTTCTAACCTTGTAGCCATGAGGAAAAAGACAGGAGAAATCAGACTGTGCATTGATTTCAGAAACCTTAACAGAGCCTCTCTAAAAGACAATTACCCTCTACCTAAAATGGAACACATCCTACAAAGGGTAGTTGGTTCAAAGAGGATTTGTATGTTAGATGGTTTTTCAGGGTATGACCAAGTTCTAGTACTCCCAGAAGACCAACTCAAGACAACTTTCACCACTCCTTGGGGCACTTTCATGTATGTGAAAATGCCTTTTGGATTAATGAATGCTGGGGCCACTTTTTGAAGGGCCATGGACATTGCATTTTCAAAGGAGATAGGGCACTTCATTGTAATTTACCTTGATGACATAATATTTTATTCCAAAACTGATGAAGAGCACCTGAAACATCTAAGAAAGGTCCTTGAAAAGTGCAAAAGGTTTGGACTATCTTTAAATCCCAAAAAGACAGTGTTTGGCCTACAAGAGGGTAAACTCCTCGGCCATATTATATCAGAAAAAGGGATTAAAATAGATCCAAAAAGAGTTGAGGGAATACTACAGATTAGCCAACCAAGGAACATAAAAGAATTGCAGTCCTTTATTGGAAAGATTAACTTCTTAAGGAGGTTTATTCCCAACTTAGCAGAGCTCCTTAGGAACATGACTAATATGCTCAAGAAAGAAGTGGGAGTGAAGTGGATTGTAGAAGCCAGAAGTTCCTTTGAATTGGTAAAACATTCACTCACTCGGGCACCAGTCCTAATTAGCCCCGACTTTTCGAAAGATTTCCTTATTTTTTCCTTTGCCTCAGAACACACTGTGGCTGCAGTCCTATTGCAGAAAAACCCAGAGGGACAGGAACAACCTATTGCTTTTTTTAGCAAGGCTCTAAGAGATGCACCCTTGAAATATAATATAATGGAGAAACAGGCCTATGCTTTGGTAAAGGCCTTAAAAGACTTCAGGGTGTATATTCTGCATTCTCACATCATTGCTTATGTGCCTAACATAGTGGTAAAAGACATCTTGTCACAAGACCCAGATGGAAAGAGGGACAAATGGATTGCTGTAATATTAGAATATGATTTGGAAATCAAACCCACAAAGGTCATTAAAGGTCAGGGCTTAGCTCAATTAATGGTTGAATCTAATCTACAAGACCTTGACATTAACATGGTAGATGCCTTGGATGAACAGGAAGAATTACCTGCTCCCCCTGTGGAAGAACAGTTCCAAAACTCACCTTGGTATGTAGACATCTTGTATGTGCTTACAAATCTTAATGCTCCTCCTGATTTATCAAAAACAAAGGCAAGGTTTTTAAATTTGAAAGCTAGGAACTATTGCATCTTAAATGAATGTTTATATTGGAAAAATGCTAATAGTTTATTGCTTAAATGTTTGCCTGAAGTTGACGCAGAAAGGATCAAGCATGAATTCCATGAAGGAGAGTGTGGAAGTCATCTCTACTGGAAAACCACAGCCAATAAAATCCTTAGAGCTGGCTATTACTGGCCCACCCTCTTCCATGATGTCCATAAAATGATAGTTGCCTATCACAAAAGCCAAATTTTTTAGGGCAAAAGAAAAATCCTTCCTTTACCATTACAACCTATCACTGTTGAAGCTCATTTTCAACAGTGGGGCCTAGATTTAATAGGAGAAATCCACCCTGCTTCATCTTCCCAACACAAATGGATTCTCACAGCCACTGACTACTTCACAAAATGGATAGAGGCAATTCCTTCTAGGAATGCCACAGATTCTGTCATTATAAAATTTCTTGAAGACCATATCCTGTCTAGATTCGGCTGCCCCAGGAAGATTATTACTGATAATTCTGCTGCTTTTGGTTCCAAAAAAATGATTGATTTTTTTCACAGGTATCAGATTACACTTTGTCATTCTACTGCCTATTACCCTCAAGGAAATGGGCTAGCAGAATCATCAAATAAAAGTTTGGTAACCATCATCAAGAAGCTCCTTGAAGAGAATAAAAAATCATGGCATAACAAGTTGGTTCATGCTCTGTGGGAAGACAGATTGACCACAAAGAAGTCCATTGGAATGTCCCCTTACCAGCTTGTTTATGGAGCAGATGTAGTGTTTCCTACCAGTCTAGGTGTACCAGTGATAAAATTAGTCCAAGAAATACAGTCAGAAGAGGACAGTATGGTAAGGAGGATCAATCAGACAATACATCTCCAGAATACAAGGGAGGAGGTCTACAACAGAGCTCAAAAGGTGCAAGAGAACATAAAGAAGTTGTTTGACAAGAGAACAAAGGCTTGTGATTTCAATATTGGAGACAAGGTACTTAAGTGGGACTCCAGAAGAGAAGATAAGGGTAAACATGGTAAATTTGATAGTTTGTGGCAAGGTCCTTACATGATTCAGTCCACCATTGGTCCAAATGCCTTTTTTCTGCAATAGTTAGATGGCGCAGATCTGTTTGGGGATCCTGTCAATGGCAGGGTGCTCAAGCATTACTACTGCTGAGTTCAATTTAAAAGCTTTCATTTCCATTGTAAATACCATTTCTTTGCTTAGTCTCAAAAAAGAAAAAATACAAAAACAATAAAAAATAAAAGAAAAGAGGGTAGATTGTAAAAAACAATAAAGGTACAGCCCCATACCAAAAAAGACAAATAAATTCTGAAAGTGTGCAAGCCTAAATGCCACTCCTGAAAAACACATTTCTAGTTAGTCAAACAGCCTGATCTTGACTAATTAGTTTTAAATTTATTGCTGATAGGATAGTGAATTTGATTTGCCAAACTATTTAATCTTGTCTTATCAGTAGATAGATTAGGATAGAAATTAAAGGTTCAAACATGCTCAAAATCTGAACCAGAGAAAGAGAAATAACAGCTCAAACAAGAGGCAAAAACGGAGCCGTAAAAGGTGAAGGAAGTGCTTGAACTTTTAGATCTTAAGTCTTCCATTTTGATTTAAATTTTCTGCAAAATAAATATCTATGTGCAGCTTGTTTTTTATTCCATAGATCATAGCAAGTCAAACAACTTAATCTTGACTTGATTGTTTTTAAATTTTTGTTGTAGAAATTAGAGAATAAAATCTATTGGACAGTTTAATCCCAACATATGGTAGATTAGGTAGAGAATTATATGGACTCAAATGTTTAATTTGAGTCCATGGAGAAATAAGGAGTATAATTAGATTATATTTCTTGTTTTCAAAAGAATAAATGTTGTAAAAGAGTTTGCCAATCCAAGTGCACTCTAAAGAAGAAAAAATGTTACATCAGTAGGATTGGGTAGGTAGAAAGTTGTGTTGATGAAAGATCCATTGTTTCTCATGGCTGATAATATGATTTCAGAAAAAGGAAGATCATCCAAGCAAAGATTCTAGCCCAATGGATGAGGCATTGTTCAGCCTCCTAGAGAATGCAAGTCTGAAGTTCTTGATGCCTTCAAGAAGGCACCATCCCCAAGTGGAGCCACTGTTAGCCACCTATAAAATTGGTTATACCAAAAGGTGACTAAATCATTTTTGGAGCCTTCAAGGAACAAATTTTGCTGCTAAAAAGTGTTGGCTCTTGAAGACTCTTGAAGGCCTCATGCCTCTATCCAAATCTTCACTGTTGTGCTCATTTTTGCACTCAGAAATTCTGTTGATTTTATGAGAAAGAACTGCTGCAAAATTCCCTTGTCTCCCCTCCCCCACTCAGAAACTAGCCTGCATTTTTACTCTCTTTTTCCCCATCATTTTCCTATGATTTCCATTTTTTCTCATTTCCCCTTCATAAAATCCACTTTGCAGAGTTTAAAACTCCTTTTTGGACTCTGCCGAAAACCTCAAATCCTTTTGAAAACCATTGAAAATCCATAAAAAATGCCTTTTTTGTATTACATACTTGAACCCCCTTGGGCTAAGCCTAAACCACTTCCCCTCCATGCGTATGCACCCTAGAACCAAGTGCTACACCCGACGCGCAATCGCATCAGAGAAATTCGCAATGGGTTGATTGAAAGACTGCATCAAAAGTTCCGATGCAATTGATTCCCTTTGTTGAAACTCCGCCCCCTCCGCTTTCATTCCATACAACCTACACCCCAGGACCAAGTGTTGAAGTCTGAAAGTGCTTAATCGCATCAGGGATTTTTACATTGGGTTGATTGAAAAGCCTTACTTCGAAGTTCCGATGCGATTGGCCCTTTGTTATATAACACCCCGGGCCTATTATTGTTCCATATAACTAAAGGCCCCGCAGACAGGCACCTAACCATGTTATATATATTTTTCGCCCCGATCCACCAAAAACTTTGTATTATATTAAAACTTTGGGTTTTTCATGCATTATGAAGGGTTTCCGTTGGTTCGCTTTAAAATAAATCCCCGCCGTTGATCGTAAGCCGATCAAACGACCCGCACTCAATCGCATCGTAACATTTTCATTGAGCACATTCAACATAATGCCCCCTCCGATCGCCGATTTCCGATTCATTCTCCATCGTCGATCTGATTTGCAGATCGAGGGTTAGCACTCAATCGCATTAGCCTCCCCGATCACGCAATCACATTGGCGTTTTCCATCGCACCCTTATCCTCTCCCCGCCGATTGTGATCCTCCGATTGAATCTAGACCGTCCACGTGTCCAGATCGGATGGCCCAGATCTTTCCTACATGGTTTCATCGCCCTCCGCCTTCCACCAAGAGGATTTTAACATGTAATCCCCACCATTGATCTCTGCGCGATCAACGGTTCTGTCTTTTTCTCTTCCTCCGCTCTCCTTTTGACTATCTCTAATGTATCCCGACCATTGGATGATGCCATCCAACAGCTGCACTCCTCCCCTCACCCTCTGCAGCATTAAACCTCAAAAATGCAGGATTTATTAATTGGTTTCTTGTTTTGCAGGTGATTAATGGTTTTCCATTATAAATGGAAGAAAAAGCCGAAGGCTGTGAATGACGATTCCCGTGCCTTGATTCATCAAAGGGAACCATTCGCTCGGCTCAAATTCTACGTCTCGTCAATGTTTCATGAGGCATTGATTCCATATGAGCCCTGCGCGCCCTGCACATCAACAAGACACAACAATGCATAGAAGAAGCAAAGAGTATCAGTGTTAAAAGATCTAAGCCAAAGCAAAAAATCATGTTTGAATGAATAACACACATATTCAGCAAATCAAAAGCCTAAAACCACGGATAAAAACGTCATGAAGACTGGAAGACACAGGATAAGCCTGATCAAACCTAAAACACAGATCTCAAGTAAATTAAAGGTGTTTTAGGAAGAGACGAAGACATCTGTTGATTCGAGAAAGCCTCCACCACCTGAAGCTGAGGCCAATCGAACCCTCTCTAGCTCCTAAAGGCACTTGCAGCCTCACAGAAATCAAAGAAGGCATAGTCACTACTTGAACAAGAGGTGTTCGCCCAAAGACAGCCGAACAATTAATACAAATCAAAGATATTATCTCTAATTGTCGGTAAAACTATTTTAAAGATTAAGAACAGCCCAGAAGTGAATCTTTTCAATCAGTACGCCTTGGGAGAGCAGAAACAGAGTTACTTTAACATGACACCGAGCCTCAAAAGTCAACAAAGGCTCTCACCGAGCTTAATTCATAAATGTACATCAATTTAATACAGACAGGTCATCTGTAAATTACTTCATCGAGCCCCTCAAAGGCCGAGGAGTCATTAGTCTGTATTAATTGACCTAGGAGATATTTTTTCAGATCCCACCTTCTCATTCTTCTATAAATACTTCTGTAGAAGATGAGAAAATGTTGGTCTCTGGACATCTGATTGCATGTAATCGTTTTCTGAAGCTACTGATGCCCTGTGTGCAACTTGAACATACAAAGCTGATATGAGAAGTTTGAAGTTGTAGAGACCCACCGGGCTTGCTAATTGTAACTGGTTTGAACATCAAATATAAGCTGTTGATTTATGGGATCCTGATTTACGTCAATGGTGATGTGTTCCTCATTGTCAATAGTTATTTTCGTTAATGTTTTCACTCTATCTACTTTCTCTGATAAAGAGCAGCAAACATAGAGCTAGGATTTACTATCAACAGTACCCTACTCTTACTGAAAGCTTTACTTCTATGTTTTCTTCATTCGAACGTTCTCTTTGAAGAGTATATTAAAGCAGGTTGGTTTAAAAGCACTTGCCTGATCTAGATTGCTCTTTTTGATTATCATATGTGTTTTCCTTTAGAATATGCTGAAAGCAGGATAGTTTAGAAGCACTTACCTGATCTTAAGCTGTTCGACTATTTTTAAATGTTTTCTAACTGAAAGTACTTCAATGCAGGCTAGTTTAAAAGCACTTACCTGATCTCAGAATACTTTTATGTTTTTCCTTTAGTACATGCCGAAAGCAAGATAGTTTGAAAGCACTTACTTGATCTTAGGATGTTCACTGTTCTTTATTTGTTTTGCTCTCCATTTCCTATCCGTTTCATTCCATAAAATCAACTTAAGAGATCTTGTTGACATAAGTGACTTGCCCCATTGATCCTTCTTGAACCTTGTTGTCCAATTAAAATCCTCCTATGACTCCATAGCCCAATGGGTTAAACTTTTTTTGTCTTTTTTTGTTAGTCGAATCCTTCCTTCACTTGCATACATCTTCACCCTTTATTTTGAACTGCCTTCACCTTCATTATGTCTTTTCCCAACCAAAAAACAAACAAACAAAAACCATACTCTTCATAACTAGCCTAATATCATAACCCAAACCCTTAAATATAAATCCAATCTTTGTACTTATTGGAGAGATCCCTCTCTAGATTCAGGAGGGCTATATCCTTGAATCCCAAAGCGGTTTGATGTTGTCTTAACTTTTGGTCTTGCCAATCTGGCCAAAACATAGGAAGCCCAACAGCCTGCACCATGGGTTTCAATTCATCATTTCACCTTCTATGGCCATTTTCCCAAAACCCTAGGTGTTTTTAGTGCTTTACAACAATCATCAGTGTTGTCTTCTAAGTTCTATATATCTCTTTTATGTTCATTCATTTCTGTCTAGTTCACCTCACCTTTTTCCCTATCTCATCAATAGTCTCTGGTAGAATTTATTCATGCTTGGTTTTGTGTGTCTCCTCTGGGTCTTTACTGCAAGTGGTCAATGTCTTGGCAGTCAAATGGGCCATTAAGCTCAAAACCATAGTTCTCCTCAAGACCAAATTGTTTCCCTTTCTTCTGCTATAGGTTGTCTTCACTTAGGATCAGACCATCTACCTTATCAATACCTTTTGCTAATGGAAACTTCAAAACTCCTGCAGAAGTGGCAATTTTTTTCCATTTTCCTCATGTGAAGACTTTGAAACTGATTGGATAGTATTTTCTGGAACTCCTTTAGGTCCTTCTTGAATAACCATGTTTTGACCTTATATTACATCTGAGCCAGCTTCCAGCAAAGGAAGAGAAGTTTTTGGAACACCAATTATGACCTTAAAACATGTGAAACCCTAATTGACCTAGTGGGAGGGTTATTTGACCTGATCTTGATTGAAAATTAGCTTGGAGGCTTCAAGTGAAAAATAGAGCACTTGTCAAAGTGTTGTATTGAAGATCCAAATTCCAATGTACTTGATTTATCTAAAGAACCTAAAGATATAGTTTTGAGACCATCAATGCTTGAGGAACTTGGGGTACATGGGAATGAGTTGGCTATAGGAAAGCCTAGAGGGAAAGTGGATTTATGGGCAAGGAAAAACAAGGTAATGAGTTCATAGGCAGGAAAAAGGATGGAGATGAGAGGCATAAGCACATAAGGGGTCTTTTAGGAGTGAGAGGGTGATAATATTCAAGGAATGTTGGTTTTAGAAATCTAGAACCAATCTATAGTCATCTACAAATAGTGAAAAATATCGATGACTAACACCAGAGGGTGAAAGAGCCAATGTTGTTAGCGTAAATTCTTAATGCAAGTGTATGAAAAGAGCTCACTTTAGCTGCGCGTGAAAAACAACCCTAAAAAAAATTGGATGCTTAAATTCTTTATATGTTCAAGAGATAGTTAAAACAAATGCTTCCAGAAACTCTATCTATGCATTAAAAGTAGTTAAACAATGAAAAGAAATAAGAAATCCTCCATACATCCAACGGACAATAAAATATATATAAATAATTTTATATGTGATTATAACACCTGGGAAGGGAAAAGAATGATGTTACTAGTCCCCCTCAATGGGATGAGTTCTTGGCTGTCCTCAATGCTTCAGATCCAAAAGTTTCTCTCTCTCAATGGTGTAGAAAACCCGAAATGTGTTGAACTTTATAGGAGTTCAAGAAGCAGGAAAATAGTAGCGACAATGAGAATGATCAAAGCGCGACAATGAAAGTGATCAAAGTGAATAATGAATGGAAAACACTCCTATTTATAAAAAAATATTGAGTTATCCTCGATAATGGCGAATAATAAAATATTATTAACCAAGATCTAGATCTAACTGCTTGGAATATTTTATTATATTTTGTTGGATGGAAAATGAATTTAAATTAGTTAACTACCTTTATTTAGAAATAATAAACAAATAAATTATTTATTTATCATTTCAAGAATGGGGTTAAGGAATATTTTAAAAAATAATGATTTAATTAATTATTCCTAGAGAAAAATAATTTAAATAATGATTTATCTAATTATTTCTCATAATTGGGTTAAATATGACTAGGAATAATATTAAACAATGGTTTAATTAATTATTCCTCATGGGGTTTCCTGTTTGAACCAGAAATAACTTAATAAAATATGGTTTATTAAATTATTTATTATAGTGAAAGAAATTTACTATGGTAAAATTGGTCTTACATGGTGTACTTTGGTCCATCTAATTATAAATGGTTATATGACGAAAAATTGGTGTAATAGATGCCCCCCCAACGTACAAGCATTTGGAGCTAATCGTATGACCAAAGTACGTTGTAAGAACATAATCAAGAGACACCGAAGGGGAGTTAGAGAGAGAGAGATACATAGGAGGAGTGAAGCAATAGAGGACAATAACTAAGGGGGCGAGACCTACAAATGATATAAGTCTCCTTTAATGTTTGGGTACCTATTCTCAGTGAGGAGGGTGAGGCATACCTATGCCTGCAAAGATGACAAAGTACAAAGAATAATGGTGTGCCCACTAAAATGACACTGAGCTGGCATAAAATGGGCCAGAAAAAAATAAAATGGATCCCACATACATACTATGCCTGGGACAACAACCAGGACTGAATACAATAATATCTGAGTACATGAGACATAACAACAACCAAATAAGCCATGATAAGTAAGAAAGGGCTCTGAAAATATGAATGGATCATCTGAGTGATACATGCATGCTATGGGTGCTGCAAGCGGCGGGAGTCGAACCCATCAAATATGCAGAGCTGCACCTAAGGATGTATCATAAGGTGAGTTCATCTTGGAATGTGGGGGGGCTACCTGAAGGGACACCCCCTCATGAGGTCTGAAACGTCTCACACACATCCAGGAATTGACGGTACAATATGTTGGTTCACAAAACCATCAAGTATATGAATCTCGATCATGTTAAAGCTGAGAATATGAGAAACAATCAAGGCAAAGGGCAATGAGGAGTCCCTTTGCTTGATCCGAGGTACCGAACAAGAATGGAAGCTAGAACCAAGGTACACTGCCCTCTAGACCTGTCTTCTAGAATGAATGTGATGATGTCGACATAAGGAGGTCCGCCATAGGTGAGGCAATGAGGAATCCTCAGCTAAGGCATGAGGGATCATATTAAAAGTGACTAATGGACTAACACCAGGGATGATGGTGGAAGAGGGGATATTGAGTAGCGGACAGATGAATTCCCTTGTTAGAGCATAAAAGCATGGATGACCTAGCAAAGACTGAGTTGAATCTGGAGGGGATGGGGGACAGTATGACTAGAGGAAAAAATGGGTGACACGAGAGAGGAACAAGGAAAAATGGATGGAATATTGTAATAAGAGGCAAAGGGACTTGGGACAGACTCCATGAATGCGATGGTGACTCAACTCAGATGCTCTGAACAAGGGTGACCGATGAGGCTTCCATACAGAATAGGCCTAGTGGGGACCATAAAATCATGAGAAAAAGGTGGTTACTCATGATGGAAACTGACACATGCATTGACAAGTATGAAGGCAAAGTGGTGCCCCAAGTACAAGTAGTGCATGTGAGGAAATCCGATTTTGAGAGGCGGCGAAGTGACCCTTCTTGGAAAAATGGCTTCGTAGTGAAGTGTCGAATTACCAAAAACAAAAGGATACCCATTTTATATCTTGGTGAGATATTTCCAATGGTGTTGACGGTTCCTCAAACCGAGATACGGTTTGGTCGCAATTGACGAAATAAAAATTAGGGTTTTTCTTTTAATAAGGTGATTTACCTCCAATTTGATTCATTTGCTAGTGGAGCTGTGGTGAATTTGGAGAGGAGAAGAAGGTCATAAATATTGCGGAAATCATAGCGGACAAACCGACCATTAGAATTGAGATTCATCAGTTGCAGGTTGGTGGCCTAACCCTACTCTACTTTTTCAGTGGTTCATTTTTTCAGATTAGTTGCTTGGAGCCCATGAACAACACTCTGCTCATCCTCACAACCAACTCACACTTCTTGGGCCTTGTAATGCGACCTAGCTCGTAGCTTCCAGAGGGAAAAACTGTGAGCTTTCAGGTACAAGAATGGAAAATTGTGAGTTGGAAAAAAAGAGAGTTTTATCCTATTTTTTGCTGGGGACTATAACTTGATGATTTGGGATACAATTTTTCTTTCTCTGAGCTGAAAAACATGCTAGGTTTGTGCAGGTATGGCAGAGATGAAGATCGACTAGAGAGAGAGGGATTTGGACACACTTTGTGTCGAGATCCAGGGGGATCAAGTGGTTTGAGGTGCACTTGCGAGGTACGGGGTTCTCAAGTTGGTTGAGAACCCACTGATGAGGGCAGGGGAGACATTGTTGTCTAGGATATTCAGCCACTAGGATCTAGATTAGGAGGCCTTTACAATCCAGGTGCACATGATCGAGTTGACCATACAGGATATTTACTTCTTGACTAGACTCCCACCACTAGGGGTGGTGGGAAATATACATATGGTGTTATCGCGAGGGCGTAACATATTAGAGGTCATGAAATGCCACTACAGACTAGATTTTCATGCTAAGGGAACGATCATATCAATCATTGATCTAGTGAGGCTAGAGACATGGGATGTCGTCACAGCAGTACTGCAGATCCTGGGCAACCAGGCGTTCCACCACATCAGTGGAGGGTAGATGATGTTAGTTGAGAGTGTAATGAGTGGGACCTACTATGGGTGGTCCTGGATGATGTTGTCATCAGTGAACCGAAAACTGTCACTATGCAAGCGACAGGTGAACCATGATTGTGATTTTGGTACAATGTTATGCTCGTTCTTCTTCGAGAAGATCCCCACACTTCGGCCTCATGTATAGATCTAGGATGGGGGCCCACAGGAGCCAAAGATATGTCATTGGGGGTAGCTACTACAGAGTGGGGGAGGTGGGGGAGTCGGACGAGTGTTCCAACCCGAGTTCTTCACACATTAGGATCAGATTTTGGTGTATATAGATGACTATCCATATAATGGTATGAAATTTCAGGGGGACCCTGATTTTCCACTTCCACCGGGTCGAGCATGGGGACCAGATGGTAAGTGAAAGTTGCTATATATTATGATGCATTTTAAATTTTTTAGAATATGTATGTGGTAATGATTCGTTACTTTTGGTATGAAGATATAGCACTAGTGAAGCCGACAGGGTATATGGGATGAACTACAGCGCTAGGGGCGCAGAGTCTAGTGGAGCAAGAGGAGACCAGCGACCTGATTATTAGGCTCTGCTGGAGGATTTCCATCGCATGTGTGATTTGATTCTGACTGGTGTATCTAAGTACAGATGACACATGCTTGAGGACTAGTACATCGAGGGATGTATAGGGCTAAACTCAGAGTGGCGAGGGGTCATGCAACACATGGCGATGGCCAAATAGGCTGTGCGGGATTTGCGAGCTTCTCGAGTCGAGCCATTGGTTCAGGACTCTCCAGATAGTGATTATATGTAGGGGCATGTGGTTCCCCTAGTTTTTATTTTGTAACATTCTATGGGCATGTAAGATGTATTTAGAGTAGTGGAATCCAAAACATTGATGATTTTCATGATACATAACATGGATATGTATCTTTTTATATATGACAAGTATATGGTTCGCCATTTGGTTTATGATTATTGTCTTTTGCTAAATGCCTATGATAAGTGCCGATCTAGAATATTGTTTGCAATGCTATATACATAGTGATTCATGACTGAATGTAATGGTTTAAAATTCACGCACTAAGAACTTTAGTCATAAATATCTTCTAAAAAGGACATGGTTATTCACACGTTACACACCGTTCAATTGCATGATAAGAAGGAAGGAATCTAAACGATCATGAAGATGAAGGATGTGATGATCAAGGGAATCGATTAACAAACCTATCATTGCATCATATTCAACATGTTTATTGGTGGAATATCCAATGCATATGCCATTGGAGAGGACTAACGAATTCATGGGGGTAAAAATGGCTCAAGCTACCGAGGCTAGATTTCAGGAGAAGTGACTTGCACCATCGACATAGCCAATATACAGTGTGGATGATGGATCCATTTGAAAGGTGCCACAAGACAAAAAATTAGATGACGATGAAAAAGGTAGGCTACCTAAATGCACGACATAAATAAAACACACATCTCAATGGGAGATGTTATCGGTAAAATATCTTAAGGTAGAGTGCACTACGAGGGTTAGGAAGGATTTGGCCTTTGAAATACTCTATAAGGTATTCCCCCTTACCGAAGTCCTTACTAATGATGTAAGGTCCTAGCCATAATGAGTCAAACTTCCCATGACCAAGGAAATCATGAGCTTGGTCATACACTAGAACAATATTTCCTTCGTGAAAGGTACGAGGGTGGACTTTTTAGTCATATTGAGCTTTTTTCTGCTTCTTGGCCTCTTAGATGGTTTTCAAGGCAACACGACGGTCTTCAGAAGCACACTCAAGAATGATAAGTATTTTTTCTAAAGGTTGGGTGTTAGGGAGAAGTTTGACAGCTAGGTGAAGGGATGGGATTTCACATTCGATTGGTAATATTTCCTCCTCACCAAAAACAAGGTGGAAATGAGTAAACCCGGTGGTAGTTTTAACAGAAATTCTATAGGCCCACAAAGCAAGGAAGAGCATAAGGTGCTAGTTGGTTTTGTGCTTGTTCATCGTCTGTTGTAGCATAGTTTTAAGGATTTTATTGACCACTTCAACTTGACCATTACCTTGGGGATAATAAGACGATGAATATTGGTGCTCAAATCCCAATAGAGAGGATAACTCATGCCATATCTCATCTTTAAAATTCCTGCCCTGGTCAAAGACCAATTTTTTCAGAACCTAAAATCGAGCGATAACATGGTTAAAGAAAAATAAATTTGTGGTGGTTGTCGTGTTATTGAACGTTGGCAGGGCCTCAACCCATTTGGTGAAATATTCAACAGCCACAATGATATAATTTTCGTTACCAGTAGATGGAGGTTGAAACTCCATAAAGTCAATGGCACACTTACTGAAGGGACTAGCTGATATGACAAGATGGAGGGGAGCGGTGGAGCTCATGCCTTTAGGGTGAATAGTTGGCAATTGGAATAGTGTTTGATTGCTTCAATGCAATCACTAAATAGAGAAGGCCAAAAATACCTAGCGTGCATGAATTTCTTAGGAGTAGCCAAACTGGAGAGATAGCCACCACAAGTGCCGCTATGGAAAACATTAAGGACTTGCTCAACTTCAACATGTGTGAGACAAAGACTGAGGAAATACCAACACCGCGATGATAGATATCGTCACCAATGAGAAGAAAGCGAGGGTCTTGGTGTCGTATACATCCTCAAGCATCACGATCAAGATGGGAAGTGAAATTTTGGGTTTGTAAGTAGGTTAGGATGTCACCATACCAAGGGTCATCTGAAGTAATGGAAAACAAGTGCTCATCAGGTAAATCATCATTAACCAGTGGATCTCGCGTACCATTAGGAAATTCAGAAATGATTTCAGCAAGGGATAAACCTTTCTTACTCATGGGTGCGACAAATTCAAGATCGAACTCCTGAAGGATGACAATTTAATGGGCTTACTTCCCATTAATGATCCGTCTACTCAATAGGAAAGCGTAGGGTTTGAATTGGTGACGACCTTGGTGGAACGTGTTAGGATATAATGATGAATTTTTTGGACCGAGAACACAATGGCCAGTGCCAAATTATCTTCATGTGAGTAAGACACAGGGGGAACCACAAGGTTCTTACTGACATAATATATAAAATGTTCATTTCTGGTGTCATCTTCCTGGATTTGGACCCCAGCGACCGAATGGGTGGATGCTAAGATATACAAGATGAAATCCCTTCCGCAGTTATTAGGACTAATCAAGGGAGCAGAAATGAGAGCATGCTTTAGGGCATCAAAATACTGTTGAGCGTAGTCATACCAGGAAAATGGAATGTTAGATCTAAGGAGTCTTAGAAACCCATGGGCATTGGTGGCATAGTCAGGGATGAACCGACGAAGGAAGTTTGCTTTGCCTTGAAGGCTTTGTAACTGGCACAAGGTATGAGGAATGGGGAGCTCAAGAATGGCTTGAAATTTGAGGGGATCAAGCGTTATACCATCTTTGGACACTCTTATCACCAAATTGATTCCTGTTGGGCTGCTTCAATGGTCAACTTGGAGTAACTATTTCATACTAGCTTTTGACTGAAGATTAGCCTCTTCAGTTTGAGAGGTCTCTCTCAAGATAACTTATGATATTTTCACTGCAAACTCCATTAGATGGCTAACTCTATGATAATGACTTTATTGTATATGATTACAGGTGGAAAATGTAGAATATTTTCTACCATTGGGCTTATGGAGTCAGTGCTAGGGAACTCAATGAAAATGGTTCTCCTTGTGTAATCTTAGGCATGTAGATATTTAAATGAAAGGAAAACACACATAGAATTTACTCAATAGATTAATTTTTAGAGGAAATCAGAGCACGAGAAACACGAATTCTAAGTAATGAAAATTAAGATATTGAAAGCAGGATATTGAGAAATATATACAATAATTTAATGCTTGAAGGAAGTCAGAGCATGAGAAGCATGAATTCTGAGTAATAAAACATTAATATATTGAAAAACAAGTAGCAAGATACATAGAAAAAGGTTCATGAAAACATCAAATGAATCTTAGGCGAAGGAGAAAACCCACAGCCACTGTCTATTAATGATCATAAAAATTTACAATAGTAGTCACACATATCATCTTCCAACCCTTTGATATTTGATGTTCTGTCTATAAATAGACTCTTTTACATTGCAAATGATCTTCCCATCTGGCTAGATCCTCAAACTATAACTTTGACACCTAACATAACTGAAAACTAGTTTCTTGGAACAGAAAAATACAGCTAACCTTTAAAGACTCACATTCCTAATAGGAATCTAATTCATATTTATTACATTTATTTTCTCAACAGTGAGACAATCACATGATAAGGATCACATGCTTGAGAAACATTCACCATCACTAACATATTTAATGTACCCCCTAGATTTAGGAAACATAGTCCTACCTTTTAGGAAAAGATAAACTCCATTTTAACCTTGGTCTTCATGCTGAGCTAGATGAGTGACACTAATGTCGAGTATTGAGTCTATGCTAGGATGTCCAACTGTCATTGTTTCGGGAAATAAATCCCTATAGGTCGTTGGGTCAAAAACCTCCACAAATCGGGGCATGCTATTCAAGAAGGACTCACACAATCAAACTTGTATGCTAAAAAATAAATATTATAGATTGTAGAACTCACCCGTATATCCTACGTTTGATGTAGATCCTGCGGGGTCCAAACCCCCAACAACTCTTCTTCCTCTTCAACCTGAAAATCAAGAAGAGACATGCACGGAAATATAGTTGTACAACATATATCTTTCCTAAATGTCAGTATAATCCATGTGAAACATCATATAAACAATAATAAATGTTTAATTAACGATCTTTTCACATATGCAAGTAGATATTAACACGTGAATTCGGAAACAAGATGGTTCTTCTTCATTACGAACAACATCTACAATAATAGAAAGGTGGAGAGATCACCTAAATCCTTCCATGATCTTCGAACAGACCGTCGTCCGGATCCGTCCTGCCCTTGCCTCGCTAGGATTATTTCAAGAATTGTGCACACGAGATGACATATAAGCTGATGAACATCTCCAGGAAACAAGGGTTTCCTGTCAAAATCTGGGAAGTGGAGGAGGCACAGGAAATCAGACTTGAATCGGGCTCCAACAGAGTATAATATCTATAATTTTCCTCTCTCCCTTAGGCCATGCATATGAGGGGCTTTTATACTCCCTCAAAGTAGTTTCAATCAGTTGGAAATAGTTGGCCACGGGCTGGGGTGGTTGAATTACGGGAATAACCATCAACCCAGCCTCGAAAATAGGGATTTTTATATATTTTTTAATGATTTTAATGGCATATGCGGAAAAGTATCTCTGGACTTGCGTATACACGCGGAAAAGTCTGGGCATATCCACGTATGGGATTTTAAACACTGTTTTTCATGAACTTTATTCAAGTCTATGGGAATGGGTGCCCAATGCCAAAAAGACAATCATGAATCACATAAGGGTGAAAAATGATGCTATAACAGATGCCCCCTAATATATGAGGTCAGAAGGGGTACATGATGGCCGAAATGTATTATGTGCATAGAAATCACTTTGCAAGGACAAGAGAGGACTTCACCAGATTTCAGCCTGCCAAAAACCAATGAAAGAAAACAGAGAGTCAACTCATGTCTGAGGCAGGCATACCCATGCTCAGTCAAAAATATATCCATATAGCAAGTACAGAATAGATCCAGAATGTATACAAGTATAGCTGAACTGAA
Organism: Pinus albicaulis; assembly: GCA_034641835.2. Taxonomy (NCBI): domain Eukaryota; kingdom Viridiplantae; phylum Streptophyta; class Pinopsida; order Pinales; family Pinaceae; genus Pinus; species Pinus albicaulis. The sequence continues at coordinate 148,903 of JAXQQM020079911.1, forward strand.
AGTACATAATGAATCATCTGAGCACGGCCTGGAAGTACAATTCAGAATCGATGTCCAAGTATCACATATAGAAAAACTGATCAATAATGCTGAAAATGGATGTCTGATCACAAAAATAACTGAATCTCCAGGTACCAAATCATAAGGGGTGGAACAGATGGTACAATCACGCAACTCGGGAGCCAACACAAGATGTTGTTGTACTGACACTGCAACATATAAGGGTGGACGACATCACTAGAAATAACTAAAAGGATTGTCAAAAGTGAACCGAAAGATGCTGAGCAACCCGAGGTCTTCACCGATCGCTATGGAAAAATTATACACGATGGGAATAAATGAGCTGAAGTCGACCATGTGAGAAAAAAATTGATTATTGGTCAATAATGTATACCGTTAACAAACGCGAGACAACTCACCGATAATGAAAATGAGAGTCAAGGTGCCCCAAGACAATCTAACAAGTGCGAATGAATGAGTTGAAGTCAAACACTGGGAAAAATCTACCAATCAGGAGGCAATGATGAATCCCCACTGTCGATAGCGAAGATTCTGCCATTGATGACTGCAAACCCTAAGGTACTGACAAAAGACTCTAGACCTTATTCCCAGAGCAATGAGTCGAAGTCGATGGGAAAAGATCTGTTGGAAGGAAGGCATTAAGGCATCCCACATCAATCCAGCATGAGTGTAACCCGCAGGCGAAGATTTGGAAGGAATCGGACGAAGCAGAGTGACGGAACCAAACCGAAGTACGTTTCTGACATGCACAAGATGAAGCTAGCGCACGAAAGAAACCCTCTGAACCAAAAAATAATGAAAGCTGACATAGAGGCGAGATATCCACCGATAGGGTCAAATGGAGATCAAGGTACTGCACAAATCCCAAGTGTGATAATGTATGCTGGCATTGAACACAAGGAAAACCACTCAGTCAAAGACCCATAATGATGATCAAATGCTGAGCACAAGGTCACCTATCAATGATGGAAATAGGGCCAGGGTGCGGCTCTAGGTTTACTCTCAGAGAAATATGTCGTAGTTGATAAGAGACAAACCCGCGAGCAAGAAGTCAATGGAGACCTTCTCAAACCAGCACGAGCAGAAGACCAAAACATCTGATGTGATAGAAAAAGATACTGACAATACCGGGAAGGCCGACTGAATAATGAGTCAAGAGACACCACAGAATGGCCGACTCTGGTTAAACTTCCCTTGAATCAAAAGCATGACTCGTGATGAACATGGCAGTAAAAATGACATTGTATAAGTCTGTTATGTAGGAGGCAAAAACAAACTCTCCATATGATTGGAAGAGATAACCAATCGGGGGAGGACTGACCAGTGAAACAAGGGAAAAAGTTGAACCTAGGTCAAAACTAAAACCATCCCAAATGAAGGAAATATACGACTGTATGTGCTTTGTTCAAGGGCGAAAAAATGATACTGTACTGCCATCAAATTATGAAGTAACATCCCGTTCTCGCTCTTTTTTTCATTTTCAATTTTTTTGTCTTTTTCATATAATAAGCCTGAAAAAGAATAAAATAATGCTATGGTACAATGGATAGAACGAGTATCAAGAAACAAATGCACTAGTTCCTGGGATAGGGACGATCCTATGCTCAATGCAAGGTGGCAGAAACTGGTAAGCGATAATCAAAGGAATGTTCCATCCATGGGTAAAAAGGGTGTCAAGTCGTGATAGCTAAGTGCATGCAATGGTTAACTTGTACAGACAGTCAAGGTCAAAATATGGCTTAAACATCGACTCCAAATGAAGCCGTCTAAAGGCCAGGATAAACAAGTAGCCAATATGCAATGCAGTAATACAACTCAATGACACCAGGGAGCCTATAGGGTAATAGCCAGAAAAAATGATAGTGAAGAAGAAGAAGAATGAAGCTTCAACACATAAGTCACGGTGGGACTAAAGAGGACTCCCGAGCCTACATGAAACGCAACATGGGCAACAAGTGCTAGCGAGGAACTAATTAGGAAGCCCATGTAAAGGAAGGCTCTACCACCAAGTCATGATTAAATAATCGGTGAGTGAAATGGGTGAAATACTCATGACCTGATGGGATCGACCCTATGGCAAGTGATCAGAATGGAGGCTAGAATGCAAAATTCAATGGAAAATGGATTTCCTAACCTATATGCCAGTAAAGATCATATACCTGCCATGACAGGTCAGCAGTCATGGATAAAAAACCGGAACAATCTCAACTTCATCAAAATGTACCTAAAAATATACCAATCTTGACACTTACAAGCATCCAGGTTATGCAGCTTAAGATAGATTGAAAAAATGGGCATAACAAATTTTTGCAAAAAATTTCAATTTCTGGGCATAAATACACATGTTACCTCATATTTGGTTCATTGTTACTTGCTGATTTTGGAAAAAGAGCTCTGGAGAAAAACCCTCTTTCGTCAAAACAAGAGCAATCAGCGGTCAAACTTCGCCGAATCAGTCAGGTAAGCTCTTAATTCAATTTTGTCCATTAATAGAGTTAAAATTCAGAAATTTCACCATAAAAAATATTTGTTTTGATTTAGGGCTCTGCGCATACGTGGGTTCGTATGGACCAAACTGTGTATGATATGCGACTGTCTACAGGGTAAGTCGCGTATGCGCAACCCGTGATGTAAAAAAATGCATCTAATGAACAAATAAATGAATTTTTTCAGGATGACCATCACTTGGAGGGAACGTGAGCATAGTGCAATTGATAATGAAGTGATGCAAGATCAACAATCGCTCAATATCCTCTGAAATTGCGGATTGCTAAAATTTTTCAAAATGCCAAACATGAAAAGTAACATCCGGTTGCTTGAAACACTGGTAAATTACTGGGAACCAGAGGAAGATTGCTTCGTGATAGACCAAATGCCTATACACATAGAGGTGGAAGACATCTACTTCATTACTAGACTCTCACAGAGGGGAGACCCAGTAGATTTTCACGGCAAGCCTTTGGGAGGGCTTACGGTGGTTGACTATGTCCAGGCAAGCCTTTGAGAGATCTGCACATGAAGATTCTCCTATTTACCATCGGTAGGGTAGCAGGATTTGCTTCCTTGCATCAGGCATCCAGGACCCAGATGAGCATAGCTGTGGAATGCCTAGTTCACTTGTATGATTGGTGTACAGCTCTATTAATCAACATGAAGCAACAACTGACTTCCATCTGCAAAGAAAAAACAAAGCATTTCGGGTATGGAACCATTTTGATGACATTCTTCTTTGAGAAGATTCCTGGGATTCGACCCAAAGTGATCTCTTTAATCAACAGCCCAAGAGATCCAAGAATTGCCTGATGGGCTGATCTGATGAAGAGACTGGGGGGAAGTGAAGTTCCCCGAACCACCTGGGATGAGGAGTTCTTCCAATGGTGGGAGGAACAATTCATAACAGTAGAAGACTACCCCTATGCCAGGATGGATTTCCGCGGTGATCCAGACCTCGTCCTTCCACCTGGCGCGGCAATGGGTGCAATTGGTGAGATTGCAATTTTTTAATTTATATGATTTTTTGATGATTTTTTCAATATAAGTGAAAAAATGTGAAAACAAGACATGTTTTTTGATTGGATTCAAAAGACTTACAATATTATGATGACCATGATACAGATATTGAACCAGTCCATCCTAAGGGCTACCCACGGCACAAGCGTCACAGAGACGAGGCGGATATTGAAGACCCAGGCAGGACCCTCCATGCTATTCAGAGGAACTTGGAGGGTTTGACTCACCAAGTGCCTATGGCTGCTATGGAAGATCTACCTGAGGCTATCCAGAGATGGGTAGTGGGAGTACCACGTGACTGGGTGCAATTATTCTGCCGTGTCGCTACTGCGATCGTGTTCTATAGGAACACAAATATTGGGCAGGGACCACAGGAGTAGATAGACATGATTACTGGATGACTGTATATTTTTGATACTGAACATGATCAAGCATAAGCCCTAATTTTGTATGACTTATGGATCCAAATTTTGTATAGTTTTTTGAACACTCTGATGATATATATATACAATGATTTATGATGCGATGTGACAAATGTATAAAAAATGCATGATGTTTTTGTTGATTAAACTTTAATGTATGGAATGATTAATATGCCAATCAATTGCTTGATTAGCTAATGAGTCTGCCATCCAATTGTCTGCTCGAGGAATATGAATGAATGTTAAAAACTGAAATGATCGTTGTAACAAACGTACCCTCAAAAACAACCGGAGTAAAAATGGATCTCGAACCCGATAAGTATTGTTCAACTGCGACACCACCAGCTGGGAGTCCAAGAAAACTACCAACGAATCAATACCCAAAGATATTGCCTCTGAGAGTAGATAAATAACTGCAGTGTACTCTACTACATTATTGGAAGAAGGACCAATGCAGACTCCTCTTGATACTAACAGCTGACCGGATGGATAATGACGCACCCAAGCCATGGAAGCCAAGTTCCGGGTGTGTCTACTAGCACCATCGATGAAACCATAATGACTCATGACATTCGACACAACCTGCAAAAGCAGATCAAAAACATCACCATCACATCAAAGATCAAAAAACCAGATATGTACAAAACAAAACTAACTATATACAAAATCAAAATTCCAGGCCGAAGCCTAGGCATACTACCTTTTCAAATAGAGCCCATTTCTGGGCTCCGCCAACTCATTTCCTTCAAAATCAACCAAGGCATACACTCCTTTTTTAAGGACTCTTTTAACGATAAAGGAGCCATACCACATAGACTTAAACTTTCCTGCGCCCAGGGCATCCTTCTCTTGGGCATAGACCAAAACGAGGTCGCCTTCCGAGAAAACCCTAGGTTTGACCGCCTTATCGTACTGAACTTAAACTCGTTTCTTATGCGCCTCATTCATCGTAGTGGCATCCCGATGCTGCTCATCAAGATGTTCCAGATGAAGGAGGCATTCTTCGAGACTAGAAGTGTCAGGAAGAAGCTCAACAGCTAACTTTAGAGAAGGTATCTCACATTCAATGGGAAATATGGATTCTAGCCCGTAAGCTAGTTGAAATGGAGTAAAGCCAGTTGCAATTTTCACTGACGTCTGGTATGCCCAAAGTGCAGGATACAACATGATATGCCAGTTGGATCAAGCTTTATCGATCATCCTTTGAAGAATGGTCTTCAAGGATTTGTTCACAACTTCCACCTGCCCATTGGCCTGAGGATAATAAGGAGACTAATGCTCCTGCCGGAAACCTAATTTTAGAGCCAACTCAGCCATCATGCTATTCTGAAAATGACTGCCATGATCAGTGACAATCTCTCTAGGAATACCAAAACGAGAAATAACCTGGTTGAAAAGAAAAAGAGCTACTACCTCACCATCATTCCCAAAAGTAGGCATAGCCTCAACCCACTTCATAAAGTAGTCTACTGCTACAATAATGTACTTGTGACCTTTAGCCGAAGGCGGGTTACAAGTAGTATAATCAATACCCCACTTTGTAAAGGGACCGACAGTAATGACTGGAAAAAGCGGAGCTGGATGAGCGCGCATTTTTTGAGTATAGACTTGACACGGATGACACTTTTTGACCGACTCCATACAATCTTTGAAAATTGAAGGCCAAAAGTATCCAGCACGCAAGATTTTTTGGGCTGTAGCAAGCCCAGATAAATGACCACCACAAGCTCCACTGTGGCAATCATTCATCACAGCCTCAGCTTCTTCGAGAGTTAAGCAACGTCTTAGGATTGAATCAACCCCTCGACGGTATAAAGCATCACCAATGATCAAGTAATTCTTAGCCAAGTGACGCAACTTACGGCGCTCATCTTTCGAAAAAGTAGAGGGAAACTTCACAGTCTGAAGATACACAATTATATCTCCATACCAAAGATCCTGTGGAGAGATAAGAAACAAATTTTCATCCGGGAAGGATTCATCATAGACTATCTCTTCCCCACAGGGCAACTCGGAGATCAATTCCGCGAAAACCAATGATTTCTTGGACTTGGCAGACATAAACTCAAGATCAAATTCCTGCAAAATCACAATCCATCTATTATATTTGCCCCCAATCACTCGCCTATTGAGGACAAACTGAAATGGATTGGCTGCTACCAAAACATAAGTTTTTCGTAGAAGAATGTAATGCCGAAGTCGCTGCACAACATGAACTTCTGCTAAAGCTAACTTTTCTATCAGAGTATACCGGAGTTCAGGACCTACCAATCCTCGACTAAGATAGTATATAACATGCTCTGCGAGAGCATCATCCTCCTGAACCAGAACCATACCAATGGTAGATTCTGCTACTGCTAGATACAAAAGGAAATCCCTGCTATAATCAGGTGGACTCAATAAAGGAGCAGAGGTCAATGCTTTTTTCAAAGCATCGAATGAGCATTGAGCGAAGTCATCCCAAAAGAATGGAACTCCCTTCTTCAACAATCTCATAAATCCTTTGGTAACTTCAGCATAATTTACGATAAATCTCCGAAGAAAATTAGCTTTTCCTTGTAGACTTTGAAGTTGATGAATAGATGACGGGGGAGGAAACCGAAGTATTGCCTCAACCTTGAAGGGATCTACCCTAATCCCTTCCGAAGACACAATGAATCCCAATAACCGACCGGATGTAACCGCAAAAACACACTTGTTTGGATTAAACCTAATCTTGTAGAAATGACATCGTTCAAATACTTGACGGAGGTGAGCAGGATGATCAATTCTCTTTCAAGAATGAGCAAATAAATCATCCAAATACGCCTCGATAATATGCTTGATATCGTGGAAGGCATATGACATGGCCCGCTGAAAAGTAGCCCCAACATTTTTAAGACCAAAAGGCATCTTCTTGTAAGAAAAAGTACCACAGGGACAAATAAAGGTAGTCTTACGCTGATCTTCAGGACGGATAGTAATCTGATTGTATCCAGAGAAACTGTCCATGAAGGAGAAAATCTCATTACCGGAACACTCATCGATAATCTGATCTATAAATGGTGTGGGGTAATTATCTTTCGAACATGCTTTATTAAGGTCTCTGAAATCAATGCAAACTCGAATTTTTCCTTGTTTTTTATCCATGGGAACAGGATTCGAAACCCACTCTGTCAAAGGAACAGGGAAAATATATCCCGCCTTGAGCAGCTTCTCCACCTCGGCTTTGATAGCTGCAGCCTTCCTAGGATTGACCGGACGAAGTTTTTGCCTCACAGGCTTAGCATTTTCGTAAGTCTTGATCTCATGCTAGACAATAGATGGATCTATACCAGGCATTTCCTCATAAGACCAAGCGAACACATCCCTAAACTCTTTAAAGAGATCGGTGTAAATCTGAATCTCTTCAGGGGAACATTCAGCTCCGATGAAGACATTCTCTATAACATTGGGATCCCTGGAAATTTTCACCGGGATAGTTGGAGAAATCACAGCCATGTTCCCTTCAGCATATACCTGTGTTGGTGCTAAAGGGTTCAGGACTGGGTGAACAGGACTAGGAGACAAAGGACTTGGAAAAATTGATTCAACTTCGCTCAAATCAGGTAAAAAGTAAGACCGATGATGCAAATCATCCCACGATCTATCTATACTAGTCATAGCTTCCAGGATGGCCTCTTCAGATGGAAGAGTGGTATCAAGGCAATCCTAGGAAGAAGAAGAACTAAGTGTCCAAGCCAGAGCCACATCTCCATCCAAATCATCTAGAGAAAGAGGAGTTGGGATGGACTCTACAGATTCAACAATAGATTGATAAGCAATCGCAGCTGCAGACATTGGAAATGCCATTCCACCCACTTGACCTTCCGCTAATGTGGAGGTAGGGGAAGGTAAGGTCCAAGGGTCCGAAAAATAATGAGTTCTGAAGAACTCTCTTCGAATAGGAGCCCTAGAGGATGAAATTGCATTTATATGAACGGTAGGAGGTGGAATATCGAAAGTACCCATCAAAGAAGAATACATTCCAACCCCTAAATTCTCAAAAGGCGGCTTGCATCATCCACCTTTGGGATAGTTGATTCAGTAGATGCATTCGGGTCTACAGGAGAATAGTCCAGTTGATCAACTGTAACAATCCCCCCTTCGTGAGGGAAACAAATAATCCGAAATAATGAGGATGCAATAGCATCCATCTCATAAATCCAGTTTCGCCCCAACAGAAGGTTGCAGTCCAAGCTTGCATCAACTATCTCAACCTCTATATTTATAGTTTTTCCCCCAACACAGATGGGAAAATCTGGGATAATGCCATGCGGTCTGTGAGAATGACCATCAAACGCAGTCAGAAGAGTAGCAGATGGAACAGCTGCGGGAGATCCAATTCCCTTCCAACATGCGAGAGACATCACACATGTGGAAGAACCCTCATCAACGACCGTCCGAAAGATATTGACTTTCCGAAATGAAGATTTGATATGAAAATCCATATGATGGGGGAGTCTCTTTTTAAAATTATACATATCGAATGTAATCACAAGAGATTTCTTTGGATCAACAGCCCCAATAGCAGTGAGCAAAGCATTGCGCTGAGCTGGGCAAGACTGGAGCACCTCAAGAGCAGACATAGCACAAGGGCTTTGCGCCAAATCTTCTACAACAGAGTAGTTCTGGGCAACCCTGGCATTTGGATTAATCGTCGTACGCTTAGTAGATGCTTTTGGCATCCGAGGTATAGGCTCAACAGTAGGCCTCGTAATATGAAGCGGCTCAGTACCATCGGGAGAACCCTTAGCTTTCGAAGACTCAGTTTCGCCATAATCACGGGATCTCGTGGCCATATCCGCGTGAGCACTCATCATATATATGTTTGACGGATTTTCCCCTTCCTGTGTGCCCCCAGAGGAAGCCCTATAATTTTGATTTGCACCAACAACTAGTTGTTGCCCTTGGGGAAAAGGGTTTGTCAACACAGCCTGGGAACTAACAGGACCCTGCTGAGCTAACAAGCGCTGCGCATCCTGAATTTTAGGGCAAAGGTGAGTAAGATGGTCTCCAGTACATAACTTGCATGGAAACTTAACTTTCTTTTTATCCTTTGAACCCTCACCAACATGATCGTTGGATTTATTTGCATTACCCTTCCCATCCTTGCCCTTTTTCTTATTATTATTCCGTCCCTTCTTCTTCCCTTTGGATTGTTGATTTCCTTTAGGGTTGGAAGTCTAGACGGAATTTAGCGACAAAGATTGAGAAGGCGATGACTCAACAGGCACAGCCTGACCAGAGGAAGCAGATTGTATAGACAACTGTTGCAATTGACTAAGAAAGTTAGCTGCACTGCTATCGATCGACCCAATAAGTCCATCACCATGAGGACCGGTTTTAGTCTTGGACAAGTCTAATTTGGAGTGGGGAGCATCAGGAAAATATTTATGAAGGACACTAGACTGAGAATATATCAATTCAAGCTGCTGGGCCCTGAAAATAGCCTGTTCCTCAGAAAATACCCCTGACAGGGATACATCCTTAGAAATATCTGGCTGCAAATATTTCAAAAACCATTCCAAGAGGAATTCTCCTGGAATATAAGCTTTGATGAGCCTCTTCCTTCTCCGCCATTCCTAAATATGATCAGAAATGTGGGTTGCCTTGTCCTGCTTAAAATTGGCCAAGAGTTCTGTCCCGGCATCATAACGAACAAGCAACTGGAAATGATTTAGAAATATAGTAGCCAGATCTCCAAAAGTAGCAAAACTGCCCCCAGTTAACTCAATGTACCACTTGGCAGCATTTCCAGTCAAGGTGTGTTGAAACAACCTCAACCTAATCGAATCCTCGATCAGGGAGTTAGATGAACACCAAAGATGGAAAGTGGTGATATGATCAGCCGGGTCCTCTCCATTCTTGCCTTCAAACTTTGGAATGTCTGAAGGTAGTTTGGTAGGAATCGGAGGCCACGCTGGACTGTATCGGATTGGATCATTTGTCAATTTCAATAAATCTGGCAAGTTTAAAGTTGCCAGAAAAGGTAAACGAGGAGGGGCATGAGGGTTCCATCCTTGGTGAGATGGATTCCCAACATTCTAAAAAGAATAACCTGGATTTGATGAGGCACCAGGTTGCCAAAAAGAGCTTGTAGAAAATTTTGGGCCATAGGATGATCCTTGTGACCCAGCATTTGGAGAAGGACCCCCTCCCAACGTAGAGTTACCATAGACCGGACCAGTTCCCCCTACTGAAGTAGTGAATGAAGAGGAAACCCCCTGATAGGGGTTCCAAGCATTAGAAAAAGGGGAAAAAGCCTGATAAGTACTCGACGAAGTGAATGGACCATTCCCTTGCTGACCAGCGAAAAACTGATTCCCAGCCCCCATCGCTGTGAATATAGGGTTCCAACGGGTAAAGGTAGTCAAACTCTAACCTCCAGACCAAGGGTTAAAACTATGATTTTGGGATGTAAAAGGAAAAGACCCTAAGGAAGGATTCGAACTAGGAATATGCCCACTTCCGAAGGGGAACCCTTGAAAAGAAGCCGACCCACTAGCCATAGAGGACATGGGTGTAGATGCAGTTGCAACAGTGGAAAAGGAAAATGAAGGAATCCCACTAAGGGGCATTCCAAAACAAAAGGGACCAAATTGAGAAGCTTGTGCTTGGGTGGAGCCAGAGACAAACACATCAGTACTAGAAGCAATTGAAGATATAGCAATTGTGCCTCCTCCTTCTACTGAAGCAGGAGTCTGAATGCCTGTAGCACTCACAGCCGAAGTTGTGTTCCCAGTAGTGGCCATCAAAAGGTATGAATGAGACGGATAAGGACTTTCTGGTCTTTCAAACTCAGGTCCGATGTACTCAACAACAAATGGAGAATTAGAAGGAAGAGGAGATGGAAGTGACTCAGGAGACTGGGGTACTTCTTCTACTTCTACTTCTTCTTCTGCTTCTCTTGGAAATAAAACTCTCAAGGTGAGCGGAGTGCTCCTCTCAGAACCAACACCAGAACCAACTACAAAACCTTCAAGCCCCAGCGGAGGATCTCTCTCCACTATGTCAGATACCACAGAGTGATATTCACCTGCTATATTACTCCTATGCCTTCTTGAAGAAGGCTCAGTACTCTCGGGAGATAACCCTCGGATTCTCCTCGATCGACGAGGCGCTTGATCAACCACTTTAACAGATTAATTAGACTCAAAAAAGTATAAAGCTAAGCAAGCTAGGAGCAAAGAGCACTCACTACAAAAATCCCTAAGATGCAACCAAGCAAGCAGCCTTTAGGTATTTCCGCTCCGGGTGATTAGGACCAGACACAAAAATACGAGAAAGCGAAAGATAGGACCTCCCGAAAGTAGTCTGGGATAATTATGGCCCAGGCCTACTAGTGATGGTAACAGAAACAGTTACACCGACCTCCTAACAACAACCTTTGCCGGTGAAAGTACCCAAGCTTCGTCGGGGCACCCTCCAGAAGTACTGCTGGAAGTGATACGACGTCTGCCTCAGGTACCACGGGTATTCCCCCCCGCAGTCACCTGTGTGGTACCTAGGAATGGAAACTAAGGGCACCAATCTGTATCAGCAGCCGGGCGGAACGGTCTTAAGGCAAGATTCGACAAATTAGAGAGGGGGTGTCTCTCTTCTCAACCTTCACTTTCCCTCGCGCTTGACTCTCTGGAGGAGAGCTTTCCCGATCCACCTAACGGTGTTGGATTTCGCTCATTTAATAAACTTATATGTTTTATTTTGAGAGGCCTTGGAGAGTTAACTCTCCACTCACCTAATCCAAGGCCCTACAACCTAGCTAGTTGATGTATGACACTTAATAAAAAAATTGCTAGTTGTTTTTAAATTATTGCGCTTATTTTAGTTGGCTGTTATATTAAGTCAAGGGAATATGGAAATGAAACTCGTGATGTTTTATGATGCAGAAAATAAATTAATGAAAACCAAACTACATGCAGATGCAGTAATTGCCTTTCGATGAAAAGAAATTTCTACACGGGTTCTACGAGACTATTTTTTCTTTTCAGATATCAAACCTCACACTCGCAAAATTTATGAAAAAGACTACAAATGTTCAAGTGCACCTAATGCAAATTACTAAGAGCATGCCAACTCTAAGATGCAAAATCTAATAAAGAAAAGAGAAATTTCCAAGAATCCCTCAGTTCTATCACTTTTCTGGCTGTCCACAAAGTTAGTTCCCAAATCAGAAACTCTCAGTATAAAGATGCCAAAATATGCTCGAAATAAGAGAAAGAAACCAATGAAAATTCCCTTCCCAAATCAAGTCAAAAACCGCAGGTAAAAATCTCAACAAGGCTTCAAAAGATGAAAAGAAACCAAAACAAAATGCAAAACAAAAGCAATGGCAAAACAAAATGTTTTTGGGCTTTTGATTTTTATAAAAAGAAGACTTAAAAAAGACCAAGAAAACTATCCAATTACCAAGCCAAACAATCTCCACAAGAAAAACTCCAACAAAAATGCTCCAAATATTATAATGCCACTTAGTAGAAAGATTCATACGAGCAAAAGGAATACAAGAAACTCAGTAACTCAACCCAGAATAATAGCACAATCTTGCAGCAAACAAAAGTTCAAAGAACCGAAAATGACTCTTCAAAAAATTGCAACAAGACCTAGTCAGATGAACTCAAGAAAACCAACCAAAAAGCAGGCAAAAATTAAAGTGCAAAGCAAGACATAAAGTGAGGAAAGAGCATATGAGCAGGATCTCTCTGTCCTGATTAAGCAGAACAGCCAAGAATCTCTAAAAAGAGATCTTGGTACTCAAACCAGAAATGCAAGCACTAGAAAAAACAAGATTTTCCAAATGAGCCGGTCTTCAACCAAATAAGAGAGAAAAAGCCCAATAACCACTTTCAACACAATATAGAGACTAAAGGGACACTGCAGGAACAGGTCACCACAGCCAGACAAGACCCAAAAGTCAAAAAATCAAAAATTTCAAAATTTTCTCAGGCATACGTTACTCAGAAGTTTTGCAACAGGCATGCATATGTGACTGTGGCAAAGGAAACCCGCATATACACGACTTCCTTTGATAGAAACTGCGTGTATACACGACTGTGTATAAGAAAACTCGCATATGGACAAGTAAATAATGAAAAATAAAAAGATCAAGCCTGGCCAAAAAACCAGGTCTTTAGTCTAACTGAGAAAAAACTAACTGGACTGGAAATAATGATTAAAACTGTCGGAAACCTTTAAAACAGCTGAAACCACCCAACAGAGGAATCACAAGAATGCGATCCCTAGTAGAGTCGCTAGTTCTGTTTCGGGAAATAACTCCCTAGAGGTCGTTGGGTCAAAAACCTCCACAGATTGGGGCATGCTATTCAAGAAGGACTCACACAATCAAACTTGTACGCTAAAAACTAGATATTACAGATTGTAGAACTCACCTGTAGATCCTACGTTTGATGTAGATCTCGCGGGGTCCAAACCCCCAGCAACTCTTCGTCCTCTTCAACCTGGAAATCAAGAAGAGACATGCATGGAAATCTAGTTGTACATCATATATCTTTCCTAAATGTCAGTGTAATCCATGTGAAACATCATATAAACAATAATAAATGTTTAATTAACAATCTTTTCACATATGCAAGCAGATATTAACACGTGAATTCGGAAACAAGATGGTTCTTCTTCATTACGAACAACATGTACAATAATAGAAAGGTGGAGAGATCACCTGAATCCTTCCACGATCTTCGAACAGACCGTCGTCTGGATCCGTCCAGCCCTTGCCTCGCTAGGATTCTTCCAAAACTTGTGCACACGAGATGACATATAAGCTGATGAACATCTCCAGGAAACAAGGTTTTCTTATAAATACCTAGGAAGTGCAGGAGGCAACGGTAAAATCGATTTTAACCTGTGCTCCAATAGCAGATGAATATCTTATCATTTTTCTTCCCGCAGGCTATGCATATGAGGGGACGATACTCCCTCAAAGTAGTCAACCGCTTGAACATTTGGCCACAAAGTCAACAAGTTGAATTCATGGAAATAAATTCGCATCAACCCGAAATTTCTTAAAATAGGATTTTTTAATTTTTTAATGATTTTAGCGGGCATACGTTGAAAAGTATCTCCTGACTCGCGTATATGTGGAAAAGTCTGGGCATGTCCGTGGTAGTGATTTTTAAACACCGTTTTTCATGAACTTATTCAAGTTCTAGGGGAATGGTACGACAAGCAAAAAGGATAATCAGAATCACACAAGGGTGAAAAAATGATGCTATAACAGAGCCCTTAATATATGAGGTCGGAGTGGGTACATGATGGCCAAATGTATTATGTACAGAAAGAACTTCGTTAAGACAAGAGAGGACTTCACCAAATTTCTAGCCGAACAAAAATTAAATTAGAAAGAAAACAGAGAGCTGCCTCATGTCCGAGGCGGATATACCTATGTTTCAGCTAAAAATATATCCATATAGCAAGTATTTAATAGATCTAGAATGATACAAGCATATATGAACCTAAAAGTATTAATGGAATTGTCCGAGGCAATGCTCAAAGTATGCTTGAATCGATGTCCATATCTAAGAGAGAAAAGTACATCAATAAGTACAAATGACATCCGCATCACAAAATAATCGAATTTTGTACCTAAAATCACAGGTGAACATAAAATAATCACCAAACTCGTATTAACATAAGATGCTACCGTACCGACACTGCAACACATAAGGGTGACCGCATCACATCGCAACCGAAAGGACTATCAAAAGTGAATCGAAAGAGCGATGCAACCTGGGAGACCTTACCAACTGGTGGTGGAACAATTTTTAATACGAAAGTGAATAAATGAGCGAAGCCCACTATGTGGAGAAATTGCTTACTACCGGCCAATAATGTGGTACTGTTAATGCGCCGAGACATCTCATCGAGTAATGGTGTCGAGGTCAAGGTCGCAGAGCACCTTAAACAAGGCGAATAGTTTTGAGTTGAAGTCGAACTTCAAGAATTCCACTAATCAGAGGCAATGATGGAACTTTGTTCGTCATAGTGGAGTCTCACAACGAGACCGTAAACCCCAAGGTATCAGACAAAAGACCTGTACCTTATTCGTACAATAGCCTGAGTCGGGAGTGGGAAAGATTTGGCTGGAAGGAAGGTGATGAAGGGTATCCTACATCGATCCGAAATACAGTGTAACCCACAGCGAAGACGGAAGAACGACAGCTAAGAGGATGAAAACCAAACCGAAAGCACATTTCCGACATGGTCATGATGAAGAAGACAAAGAACCCTCCAACCAACCAACAATGTAGAAAGTTTGTATACAGAGGTTAAGATATCCACTGATAGGTCAACGTACCTACAACACGTGCGCTAATCTCATGTGATAATGTATGTCAGTCACGAACACAAGGAAAACCACCTGTCAAAATAGCTTCCATAATGATCAAAATGTCGAGCATAAGGTCACCAATCAATGATGGAAATAGGGCTGCAGGCACGGCCGAGGTTTACTCGATAACAGGCCGGGAGTTGATAAGAGACAAACCCACCAAAGAAGAAGTCAATAATTCCTCTCAAACCTGAGGAGTGTACACTGTGCATCCCTCATGATAGAACAAGACATCGACAACACGCTGTGAAGGCTGACTCAGTATGAGCTGAAGGAGACACCGCAGAGCGCTGTATTACTCGTTAAAACTTCCTTTAATCAAAAGTACTGTACTGTGATGACCACAGAAAATGATTAATTTATAAGTCACAGGCAGAGGCAAAACAACTTCTCCATATGATTGGAAGAGATGAACAACTGGGGAGGACCCATCAGCGAAACAAGGAAAATTCGAATCCAGGGGTCAAATTTAAAACTATCCCAAACAAGAAGACTATATGTGTTGTTTAAGGCCACAGTCTGACACCCATCGCTATCAAAATTATGTAAGTAACATCCCGTTCCTTCCCTTTTTTTCATATTTTTCAATTTTTTTGTCTTTTTCTATAATAAGTCTTAAAAGAATAAAGAAATGGTAATAATGGATAAACGATATCAAGAACTGAAAGACCAGTTCTCGGGACAGAACGATTCCATGCTCAATGCTAGGTGGCGGAAACCGGTAAGCGCACTAAAGTAATGTTCCATCCATGTGTATGGCACAAGCCGCAGCCAAGTGTACGTGCACAGCGACCGAAAGGAGAACAAGGTCAAAGTATACTACAATTAGTCTGAATGAAGCCACAAAGGCTTCAGTGATAAACACAGCCAACAGCAAATGCGTAACATAAACTCAATGACACTGTGGAGCCCCTAGGGTAATAGCCGTAAAAATGAGACAGGAGGAAGAAGAAGAATGAAGCTCAGCGATGAGAAGTCATTTGGCAGTGCAGACCAGGGAGGACTCCGAGCTCGAGGAGTGAACAAAAGAGAAGGAAGCAAAGAAAGTGAGAACTAATTACAGGGTCACAGTTAGCTGTCTACTACCCAGCCATGATTAAATAATCCTGCCATAGCAAGGAAGATTTTGTTAATTCATAGGTGGGACCCAACCCATGGAAAGTGGACATCATGGCTGAGGAAGAAGACAGGTAGGCACTGGAAAACTGAAATGACTTTAAATCATATGCGAAAGATCATATACCGCCAAGGATGGTTCATAGTCATGACCAAAAACTGAAAAATCAACTCATCAAATGGTATCAAAATACATACCAATATTGACATTTTACAAGCATCCGGTGTTAGGTAAATTAAGAGATAGATTAAAATGGGTATAATTTTTTGTATGTAATTAATTATGTGGTACAATAACATGTTACCTTCATATATTTGGTTCAGCGAAAACATTACGATTTAAAAGCTCGTATAGTGCAAAACCTCTTTCGTCAAAACAAAGAACAATGGTCAAACTCACTCAAATTCAGTCAGTAAGTTTCAACCATCAGTTATTATCATTAATTAATTAATAGTGAGTTAAAATTAAATTTACCCGCAGTGCAAGATTTATTTTATTTAGTATCCACATGCTGTGTTCGAGGACTAAACCCGGAGTACACGCCAATCGTTCGTTGTATTATGGTAAGTCGTATAGCAAATTCCATGACAAAAAAAAATGCATCTAATGAACAAATAAATGATTTTTTTTCAGGATGACCATCACTTGGAGGGAACGTGATCATAGTGAAATTGATAATGAAGTGATGCAAGATCAACAATCGCTCAATATTCTTCGAAATTGCGGATTGCTAAAGTTTTTCAAAATGCGAAACATGAAAAGTAACATCCGGTTGCTTGAAATGCTGGTAAATTACTGGGAACCGGAGGAATATTTCTTCGTGATAGACCAAATGCCTATACACATAGAGGTGGAAGACATCTACTTCATTACTGGACTCTCACGAAGGGGAGACCCAGTAGATTTGCATGGCAAGCCTTTGGGAGGGCTTACGGTGGATGACTATGTCCAGGTCTACTGTGTAGAGGGGTCCAAAAAAGTAGGGACTCAGATTGCCATAAAATATTTGAGAGATCTGCACATGAATATTCTCATGTTTACCATCGGCAGGGTAGCAGGATCTGCTTCCTTGCATTAGGCATCCAGGACTGAGATGAACATAGCTGTGGAATGCCTAGTTCACCTGTATGATTGGTGTACAGCTTTGTTAATCAACATGAAGCAACAACTGACTTCCATCCAAAAAGAAAAAACAAATCATTTCGGGTATAGAACCATTTTGATGAAATTCTTCTTTGAGAAGATTCCTGGGCTTCGACCCAAAGTGATCTCTTCAATCAACAACCCAAGAAACCCAAGAATTTCCCGATGGGCCGATCTGATGAAGAGACTGGGGGAAGTGAAGTTCCTCGAACTACCTACGATGACGAGTTCTTCCAATGGTGGGAGGAAAAAGTCATAGAAGTGGAAGACTACCCCTATGCCAGGATGGATTTCCGCGATGATCCAGACCTCGTCCTTCCACCTAGCGCGGCATGGGGTGCAATCGGTGAGATTGCAATTTTTTAATTTATATGATTTTTTGATGATTTTTTCAATATATGTGAAAAAATGTGAAAACAAGACATGTTTTTTATTGGATTCAAGATGACTTACAATATTATGATGACCATGATACAGATATTGGACCAGTCCGTCCTGAGGGCTACCCACGGCACAAGCGCCGCAGAGGCGAGGCGGATACTGAAGACCCAAGCAGGACCCTCCATGCTATTTAGAGGAACTTGGAGGGTTTAACTCGCCAAGTGCCTATGGCCGCTGTGGAAGATCTACCTGAGGCTATCCAGAGACAGGTAGTGGGAGTACCACGTGACTGGGTGCGATTATTCCGCCGTGTCGCTACTGCGATCGTGTTCTATAGGAACACAAATATTGGACAGGGACCACAAGAGTAGATAGACATGATTACTGGATGACTGCATATTTTTTATATTGAACATGATAGGGAATAAGCCCTAATTTTGTATGACTGATGGATCTAAATTTTGTATAGTTTTTTGAACACTCTGATGATATATATATACAACGATTTATGATGCGATGTGACAACTGTATATATAAAAAAATGCATGATGTTTTTGATGATTAAATTTTAATGTATGGAATGATTAACATGCCAATCAATTTCTTGATTAGCTAATGAGTTTGCCATCCAATTGTCTGCTTGAGGAATATGAATGAATGTTAAAAATCGAAATGATCGTTGTAACAAATGTACCCTAAAAAAAAACCAGAGTAAAAATGGATCTTAAACCCGACAAGTATTGTTCAACTGCAACACCACCAACTGGGAGTCCAAGAAAACTACTAACGAATCAACACCCAAAGATATTGCCTCTGAGAGTAGATAAATAACTGCAGTGTACTTTGCTACATTATTGGAAGTAGGACCAATGCAGACTCCTCTTGATATAACAGCTGACCGGATGGATAATGAAGCACCCAAGCCACGGAAGCCAAGTTCCGTGTGTGTCTACTAGCACCATCGGTGAAACCATAATGATTTATGACATTCAACACAACCTGCCAAAGAAGATCAAAAACATCACCATCACATCAAAGACCAAAAAACTAGATATGTACAAAACAAAATTAACTATATACAAAAGCAAAATTCCAGGCCGAAGCCTAGGCATAATACCTTTTCAAATAGAGCCGATTTCTAGGCTCTACCAAATCATTTCCTTCAAAATCAACCAAGGCATACGCTCATTTTTTAAGGACTCTTTTAACGATGAAGGGGCCATACCACATATACTTAAGCTTTCCTACGCCCAGGGCATCCTTCTCTTGGGCATAGACCAAAACGAGGTCGCCTTCCGAGAAAACCCTAGGTTTGACCGCCTTATCGTACTAAGCTTTGACTCATTTATTATGCGCCTCGTTCATCGTGGTTGCATCCCGACGCTGCTCATCAAGATGTTCCAAATGAAGGAGAAATTCTTCAAGACTAGAAGTGTCAGGAAGAAGCTCAATAGCTAACTTTAGAGAAGGAATCTCACATTCAATGGGAAATATGGCTTCCAGCCCATAAGCTAGTTGAAACGGAGTAAAGCCAGTTGCAGTTTTCACTGACGTCTGGTATGCCCAAAGTGCAGGATACAACATGATATGCCAGTTGGATCGAGCTTTATCAATCGTCCTTTTAAGAATGGTCTTCAAGGATTTGTTCATGGCTTCCACTTGCCCATTGGCCTGAGGATAATAAGGAGATGAATGCTCCTGCCGGAAACCTAATTTTAGAGCCAACTCAGCCATCATGCTATTCTGAAAATGACTGCCATGATTAGTGAGATCTCTCTAGGAAAACCAAAATGAGCAATAACCTGGTTGAAAAGAAAAAGAGCTGCTGTCTCACCATCATTCCCAAAATTAGGCATAGCCTCGACCCACTTCGTAAAGTAGTCTACTGCTACAATAATGTACTTGTGACCTTTAGCCGAAGGCGGGTTACAGGTAGTATAATCAATACCCCACTTTGTAAAGGGACTGACAGTAATGACTGGAAAGAGCGGAGCTGGATGAGCACGCATTTTTCGAGTATAGACTTGACAAGGATGACACTTTTTGACTGACTCCATACAATCTTTGAAAATTGAAGGCCAAAAGTATCCAGCACGCAAGATTTTTTGGGCTGTAGCAAGCCCAGATAAATGACCACCACAAGTTCCACTGTGGCAATCATTCAGCACAGCTTCAGCTTCTTCGAGAGTTAAGCAACGTCTCAAGATTGAATCAACCCCTCGATGGTATAAAGCATCACCAATAATTAAGTAATTTTTAGCCAAGTGACGCAATTTACTATGCTCATCTTTCGAAAAAGTAGAGGGAAACTTTGCAGTCTGAAGACATACAATGATATCCCCATACCAAGGATCCTGTGAAGAGATGAGAAACAAATGTTCATCTGGGAAGGATTCGTCATAAACTATCTCTTCTCCATAGGGCAACTCGGAGATTAATTATGCGAAAATCAATGATTTCTTGAACTTGGCAGACATAAACTCAAGATCAAATTCCTACAAAATCACAATCCATCTATTGTATTTGCCCCCAATCACTCGCCTACTGAGAACAAACTGAAATGGATTGGCTGCTGCAAAAACATAAGTTTTTCGTAGAAGAATATAATGTCTGAGTCGCTATACAGCATGAACAGCTGCTAAAGCTAGTTTCTCTATCAGAGTATACCGAAGTTTAGGTCCTACCAAGCATGGACTAAGATA
Source organism: Pinus albicaulis (assembly GCA_034641835.2). NCBI lineage: Eukaryota > Viridiplantae > Streptophyta > Pinopsida > Pinales > Pinaceae > Pinus > Pinus albicaulis. The sequence continues at coordinate 169,567 of JAXQQM020079911.1, forward strand.
GTATATAACATGCTCTACAAGAGCATCGTCCTCCTAAACCAAAACCATACCAATGGTAGATTCTGCTGCTGCAAGATACAAAAGAAAATCCCTGCTATAATCAGGTGGACTCAATATAGGAGCAGAGGTTAATGCTTTTTTCAAAGCATCAAATGAGTGTTGAGCGAAGTCATCCCAAAAGAATGGAACTCCCTTCTTCAACAATCTCATAAATCCTTTGGTAACTTCAGCATAATTTACGATAAATCTCCGAAGAAAATTAGCTTTTCCTTGTAGACTTTGAAGTTGACGAATAGACGACGGGGGAGGCAACCAAAGTATTGCCTCAACCTTGAAGGGATCTACCCTAATCACTTACGTAGACACTATGAATCCCAATAACTGACCAGATGTAACCGTGAAAACACACTTGTTCGAATTCAACCTAATCTTGTAGAAATGACATCGTTCAAATACTTGACGGAGGTGAGCAGGATGATCGATTATCTTTCGAGAACGAGCAGCTAAATCATCCAAATATGCCTCGATAATATGTTTGCTGTCGTGGAAGGCATATGACATGGCCCGCTGAAAAGTAGCCCCAACATTTTTAAGACCAAAAGGCATTTTCTTGTAAGAAAAAGTACCCCAGGGACAAATAAAGGCAGTCTTATGCTGATCCTCAGGATAGATAGTAATCTGATTATATCCAGAGAAACCGTCCATGAAGGAGATAATCTCATTACCGGCACACTCATCGATAATATGATCTATAAATGGTGTGGGGTAATTATCTTTTGGACATACTTTATTAAGGTCTCTGAAATCAATGCAAACTCGAATTTTTCTTTGTTTTTTATCCATGGGAACAGGATTCGAAACCCATTCAGTCAAAGGAATAGGGAAGATAAATCCCACCTTAAGCAGCTTCTCCACCTCAGCTTTGATAGCTGCAGCCTTCCTAGGATTGACCAGACAAAGCTTTTGCCTCACAGGCTTAGCATTTTCGTAAGTCTTAATCTCATGTCAGACAATAGATGGATCTATACCAGGCATTTCGTCATAAGACCAAGCGAACACATCCCTAAACTCTTTAAAGAGATCGGTGTAAATATGAATCTCTTCAAGGGAACATTCAACTCCGATGAAGACATTCTCTATAACATTGGGATCCCTGGAAATGTTCACCGAGATAGTTGGATAAATCACAGCCATGTTCCCTTCAGCATATACCTGTGCTGGTGCTAAAGGGTTCAGGACTGGGTGAACAGGACCAGGAGACAAAGGACTTGGAAAACTTGATTCAACTTCACTCAAATCAAGTAAAAATTAAGACCAATGATGCAAATCATCCCACGGTCTATCTATACCATTCATAGCTTCCAGGATGGCCTCTTCAGATGGAAGAGTGGTATCAAGGCAATCCTGGGTGGAAGAAGAAATGAGTATCCAAGCCGGAGCCACATCACCATCCAACTCCTCTGGAGAAAGAGAAGCTGTAATGGAATCTACAGAGTCAACAATAGATTGATAAGAAATCTCGGCTGCAGACATCGGAAATGCCATTCCACCCACTTTTCCTTCCTCTAATGTGGAGGTAGGGGAAGGTAAGGTCCAAGGGTTCGAAAAATAATGAATTCTGAAGAACTCTCTTCGAATAAGAGCCCTGGAGGATGAAATTGCATTTATATGAACGGTAGGAGGTGGAAAATCGAAAGTACCCATCAAAGAAGAATACATTCCAACCCCTAAATTCTCAACAGGCGGCTTGGCATCATCCACCTTTGGGATAGTTGATTCAGTAGATGCATTCAGGTCTACAGGAGAACAATCCAATTGGTCAACTGTAACAATCCTCCCTTCGTGAGGGAAACAAATAATCCAAAATAATGAGGATGCAATAGCATCCATCTCATAAATCCAAATTTTCCCTAACAGAAGGTTGTAGTCCAAGCTTGCATCAACTATCTCAACCTCTATATTTACAGTTTTTCCCCCAACACAGATGGGAAAAGCTGGGATAATGCCATGCGGTCTATGAGAATGACCATCAAACGCAGTCAGAAGAGTAGCAGATGGAACAACTGCAGGATATCCAATTCCCTTCCAACATGCAAGAGACATCACACATGTGGAAGCACCCTCATCAACGACTGTCCGAAAGATATTGAATTTCCGAAACGACGATTTGATATAAAAATCCATATGATGGGGGAGTCTCTTTTTAAAATTAGACATATCGAATGTAATCACAAGAGAGTTCTTTGGATCAAAAACCCCAATAGCAGTGAGCAAAGCACTGCGCTGACCTGGGAAAGACTGGAGCACCTCAAGAGCAGACATAGCACAAGGGCTCTGCACCAAATATTCTACAACAGAGTAGTTCTGGGCAGCCCTGGCATTTGGATTAATCGTCATACACTTAGTATATGCTTTTGGCATCTGAGGTATAGGCTCAACAGTAGGCCTCGTAATATGAAATGGCTCAGTACTGTTGGGAACACCCTTAGCTTTCGAAGACTTAGTTTCGCTATAATCACGGGATCTTGTGGTGATATCCGCGTGAGCACTCATCATATATATGTTTGACGAATTTTCCCCTTCCTGGGTGCCCCCAGAGGAAACCCCAGAATTTTTATTTGCGCCAAAAACTAGCTATTTCCCTTGGGGAAAAGGGTTTGTCAACACAGCTTGGGAACTAGCAAGACCCTGCTGAGCTAACAAGTGCCGCGCATCCTGAATTTTAGGGAAAAGGTGAGTAAGATGGTCTCTAGTACATAACTTGCATGGAAAATTAACTTTCTTTTTATCCTTTGAACCCTCACCAACATGCTCGTTGGATTTATTTGCATTACCCTTCCCATGCTTGCCATTTTTCTTATTATTATTCCATCCCTTCTTCTTTCCTTCAGATTGTTGATTTCCTTTAGGGTTGGAAGTCTGGATGGCATTTACCGACAAATATTGAGAAGGCGATGACTCAGCAGGCACATCCTGACCAGAGGAAGAAGATTGTATAGACAACTGCTGCAATTGACTAAGCAGGTTAGCTGCACCACTATCGATCGACCCAATAAGTCCATCACCATGAGGATCGGGTTTAGTCTTGGACAAGTCTAATTTGGAGTGGGGAGCGTCAGGCAAATATTTATGAAGGACACAAGACTGAGAATATATCAATTCAAGCTGCTGGGCCCTGAAAATAGCCCGTTCCTAAAAAAATACCCCTGACAGGGATACATCCTTAGAAATATCTGGCTGCAAAGATTTCAAAAACCATTCCAAGAGGAATTCTCCTGGAATATAAGCTTTGATGAGCCTCTTCCTTCTCCACCATTCCTGAATATGATCAGAAATGTGGGTTGCCTTGTCCTGCTTAAAATTGGCTAGGAGTTCTGTCCCGACACCATAACGAACAGGCAACTGGAAATGATTTAGAAATATAGTAGCCAGATCTCCAAAAGTAGCAAAACTTCCCCTAGTTAACTCAATGTACCACTTGGTAGCATTTCCATTCAAGGTGCGTTGAAACAACCTCAACCTAATCGAATCCTCGATCAGGGAGTTAGATAAACACCAAATATGGAAAGTGGTGATATGATCAGTCGGGTCCTCTCCATTCTTTCCTTCAAACTTTGGAATGTCTAAAGGTAGTTTGGTAGGAACTAGAGGCCACCCCGGACTATATCAGATTGGATCATTTGTTAATTTCGATAAATCTGGCAAGTTTAAAGTTGCCAGAAAAGGTAAACGAGGAGGGGCCTAAGGGTTCCATCTTTGGTGAGATGGATTCCCAAAATTCTGAAAAGAATAACCTGGATTTGATGAGGCACTAGGTTGCCAAAAAGAACTCGTAGAAAATTTTGGGCCATAGGACAATCCTTGTGACCCAACATTTGGAGAAGGACCCCCTCCCAACGTAGAGTTGCCATAGACCGGACCAGTTCCCCCCACTGAAGTAGTGAATGAAGAGGAAACCCCCTGATAGGGGTTCTAAGCATTAGAAAAAGGGGGAAAAGCCTGATAAGTACTCGACGAAGTGAATGGACCATTCCCTTGCTGACCGGCGAAAAACTGATTCCATGCCCCTACTGCAGTAAATATAGGGTTCCAACCGGTAAAGGTAGTCGAACTCTGACCTCCGAACCAAGGGTTAAAACTCTGAGTTTGGGAAGTAAAAGGAAAGGACCCTAAGGAAGGATTCGAACTAGGAATATGCCCACTTCTGAAGGGGAACCCTTGAAAAGAAGCTGACCCACTAGCCAAAGAAGACATGGGTGCAGATGCAGCTGCAGCAGTGGAAAAGGAAAATGAAGGAATCCCACTAACGGGCATTCCAAAACAAAAGGGACCAGATTGAGAAGCTTGTGCTTGGGTGGAGCCAGATCCAAACATAGCAGTACTAGAAGAAATTGAATATATAGTAATTATGCCTCCTCCTTCTACTGAAGCAGGAGTCTGAATGCCTGCAGCACTCACAGCCGAAGCCACGTTCCCAGTCGTGGCCATCAAAAGGTATGAATGAGATAGATAAGGAATTTCTGGTCATGCAGACTCAATTTCGATGTACTCAACAAAAAACGGAGAATTAGGAGGAAGAGGAGATGGAAGTGACTTAGGAGGCTGAGGTACTTCCTCTACTTCTACTTCTTCTTGTGCTTCTCTTGGAAATAAGACTCTCGAGGTGAGCGGAGTGCCCCTCTTGGAACCAACACCAGAACCAACTACAGAACCTTCAAGCCCTAGCAGAGGATCTCTCTCCGCTGCGTCAAATACCACAGAGTGATATTCACCTTCTATATTACTCCTGCGCCTTCTTGAAGAAGGCTCAGCACTCTCGAGAGATAACCCCCGGATTCTCCTCGATCGACGAGGCGCTTGATCAGCCACTTTAACAAATTAATTAAACTCAAAAAAGTATAAAGCTAAGAAAGCTAGGAGCAAAGAGCACTCACTACAAAAATCCCTAAGATACAACCAAGCAAGCAGCCTTCAAGTATTTCCGCTCCGGGTGATTAGGACCGGACACCAAAATACAAGAAAGCGAAAAATAGGACCTCTCGAAAGTAGTCTGGGATAATGACGGCCCAGGCCTACTAGCAAAGGTAACAGAAATAGTTGCGCCGACCTCCTAACAACAGCCTTTTTCGGTGCAAGTACCCAAGCTTCGTCGAGGCACCCTCCAGAAGTATTGCTGGAAGTGATACAACATCTGCCTCAGGTACCACGGGTATTCCCCCCCGCAGTCACCTATGTGATACCTAGGAATGGCAACTAAGGGCACCAATCCGTGTCAGCAGCCGGGCGGAACGGTCTTAAGGCAAGATCCAGCAAATCAAAGAGGGGGTATCTCTCTTCTCAACCTTCACTGTCCCTTGTGCTTGACTCTCTGGAGGAGAGATTTCCTGGTCCACCTAACGGTATTGGATTTCGCTCATTTAATAAACTTCTATGTTTTAGTTTGAGCGGCCTTAGAGAGTTAACTCTCCACTCACCTAATCCAAGGCCCTACAACCTAGCTAGTTGATGTATGACACTTAATAAAAAAAACTTGCTAGTTGTTTTTAAATTATTGCGCTTGTTTTAGTTGGCTATTATATTAAGTCAAGAGAATATGGAAATGAAACTCGTGATGTTTTATGACGCAAAAAAGAAATTAATGAAAACCAAACTACATGCAGATGCAGTAATTGCCTTTCGATGAAAATAAATTTCTACATGGGTTCTACAAGACTATTTTTTTTCCAAATATCGAACCTCACACTCGTAAAATTTATGAAAAAGACTACAAATATTCAAGTGCACCTAATGCAAATTACTAAGAGCATGCCAACTCTAAGATGCAAAATCTAATAAAGCAAAGAGAAATTTTCAAGAATCCCTCAGTTCTATCACTTTTCCGGCTGTCCACAAAGCTAGTTCCCAATTCAGAAACTCTCAATATAAAGACGCCAAAATATGCTTGAAATAAGAGAAAGAAACCAATGAAAATTCCCTTCCCAAATCAAGTCAGAAACCGAAGGTAAAAAATCTCAACAAGGCTTCAAAAGATGAAAAGAAACCAAAACAAAAATGCAAAACAAAAGCAATGGCAAAACAAAATGTTTTTGAGTTTTTGAATTTTATAAAAAGAAGACTTCAAAGAGACCAAGAAAACTATCCAATTACCAAGCCAAACAATCTCCGAATTCCAAGCAAAATTTCAACAAAAATGCTCCAAATCTTATAGTGCCACTTAGTAACAAGATTTATATGAGAAAAAGGAAGAAAAGAAACTCAGTAACTCAGCCCAGTATAATAGCACAATATTGCAGCAAACAAAACTTCAAAGAACCAAAAATGATTCTTCAAAAAATTGCAACAAGACCTAGTCAAATGAAATCAAGAAAACCAACCAAAAAGTAGGCAAACATCAAAATGCAAAGCAAGACATAATGTTAGGAAAGAGCATACGAGTAGGAGCTCTCTATCCTGATTAAGAAGAACAGCCAAGAATCTCGAAAAAAATATCTTGGTATTCGAACCAGAAATGCAAGCACTAAAAAAAACAAGATTTTCCAAATGGGCCAGTCTTCAACCAAAAAAGAGAGAAAAATACTAATAACCACTTTCAACACAATCTAGAGACTAAAGGGATACTGCAGAAATAGGTCACCACAAGCAGACAAGACCAAAAAGTCAAAAAACCAAAAATTTCAAAATTTGCTCAGGCATACGCTACTTAGAAGTTTTTCAACAGGCGTGCATACGCGACTTTGGCAAAGGAAACACGCGTATACGCAACTTCCTTTGACAAAACCTGCGTGTATATGCGACTGTGTATAGGAAAACTAGCGTATGGAAAATTAAATAATGAAAAATAAAAATGATCAAGCTTGGTTAAAGAACCAGGTCTTTAGTCTGACTGAGAAAAACTAACTAGACTGGAAATAATGATTAAAACTGTCAGAAACCTTTAAAACAGCTGAGACCACCCAACAGGGGAATCAAAAGAATGCAATCCCTAGTGGAGTCGCCAGTTCTGTTTCGGGAAATAACTCCCTAGAGGTCATTGGGTCAAAAACCTCCACAGATCGGGGCATGCTATTCAAGAAGGACTCACACAATCAAACTTGTATGCTAAAAACTAGATATGACAGATTGTAAGACTCACTCGTAGATCCTACGTTTGATGTAGATCCCGCGAGGTCCAAACCCCCAGAAACTTTTCTTCCTCTTCAACCTACAAATCAAGAAGAGACATGCACAGAAATCTAGTTGTACAACATATATCTTTCCTAAATGTCAGTGTAATCCATGTGAAACATCATATAAAAAATAATAAATGTTTAATTTGCAATCTTTTCACATATGCAAGCAGATATTAACACGTGAATTCGGAAACAAGATGGTTCTTCTTCATTACGAACAGCATGTATAATAATATAAAGGTGGAGAGATCACTTGAATCCTTCCATGATCTTCGAACAAACTATTGTCCGGATCTGTCCCGCCCTTGCCTCACTAGGATTCTTTCAAGACTTGTGCACAAGAGATGACATATAAGTTGATGAACATCTCCAGGAAACAAGATTTTCCTGTAAAAATCTGGGAAGTGCAGGAGGCATGGGAAATCTGACTTGAATCGGGCTCCAATAGAGTATAATATCTATAATTTTCCTCTCTCCCTCAGGCCATGCATATGAGGGGCTTTTATACTCCCTCAAAGTAGTTTCAATCAGTTGGAAACAGTTGGCCATGGGCTAGGGTGGGCCATGAAAATAGGGATTTTTATATATTTTTTAATGATTTTAATGGGATACGTAGAAAAGTATCTCTGGACTCGCGTATACACGCAGAAAAGTCTAGGCATATCCGCGTATGGGATTTTAAACACTTTTTTTCATGAACTTTATTCAAGTCTGTGGGAATGGGTGCCCAAGGCCAAAGAGACAATCATGAATCACATAAGGGTGAAAAATGATGCTATAACACCTGAGCACATATGAAATACAATGAAATAAAATAATGTAATAATGTATGTAAATGCATTCTTATATAATAAACCTATTACTAATTCTATTATTTATCAACTACTAATTATTCATTCGG